>CM047884.1:13100394-13125625 GCA_026212405.1 Petrea volubilis
CAAATTTTGAGAACCAGACGTCAAACACCGCCAATGCCATGCATCTTATCACCATTCAATCAGAATGGCATTCCTAACTTTTACACGAACCTTCATTCTGGAAAAGGAATCAGAATGTACCAAAATGAAGCTTCTGAGTTTAAATTTCATGCACAAAGGCGTCATGATTCATGCCAATGACAAGGACCAATCAAATAAACACACAAGGGAAATGGGACAAAAATTGCAGTACGGAATCCAACTTGCATACTAAATTCCCATACCTACAGGTATGAAAGTGTAGTCCGCTATTCTTTTTTCAATATCTTTGATGACTTTATCTTGCCCTCTCCTTAAGAACATTCCAGAACTCGTGCGAACCCTGAAATGTGATACTGCTTCTTTAGATGTCGAAATTAAGGATTAAATACAAAATCAAACAACAAGCAATGAAGATGGATCAGATGAACAAACCTGCTATCTTTACTCTTGCCAGTCTTGCTATCAACCACTGTCGATTTTACCAAGTGAGGTCTGGCAAGCCTTATCAGATGCTCACATTCTTCCTTGGACTGTCAGTAGAGTAGATAATTACAATAAGTTTACATCAAATAAGCCAGAATATATCCAGGAAATGGTTAGCATAACAAAGGGTTCAACAAATGTCTCATCCCAATCTGAGGTCCCAATTTCATCTTGCCGTAATCCACCACATTCATCATATAAATACGACCACAATAGAAATGCCCAATTTTAGGAAACAAGAATTACTGTAGATGATTACAGTAGTTGCAGTTTTTTTCTAAGGAATATACAAGTTTCCTATCTGGAATTCATAGGCTAGCTTCAATCCAGCTCAGATAAGAAGTTTGGAGTTAATGATCAATAATCCGGATCATCAAGAACCCCAAGAAGGATACACACATTTTAACATCCTAAAATGATCATTGCAATTCAACAAAATCATAAGTTCCTAAAAAACAAAAAAAAGTAGATTAATTAATCAATAAATAAAAACACATCTCCAAACTAACGCATATCAATTATCAAATCGGAAAACAAACATATTAGAGGTATACAATCAAAAACTCACCAAAAAGTTATGGTATAGGAAAGCCCTAGGCTCCCACGAAATAACCTCCGTCCACAGCTCCCCTCCCTGGCCCAATCCATCTCCTTCACTTATGCTGTTATCACCAAAAAAATACAATATAAAATCAAAAACAACAAAAAATCATTTCAAAATTCTAAAACACACACACACACACAATGCACAAACAAACAAAAATGATCAGCACAAAAGGTTTACAAGTCTAATGTCAAACGCTTCAATTTGAATCGATCGCCGATCGGCAGGTTCTCGTCGGAGCCGATGGGCAGAGATAGCATTCCGAGGCCTAGGAGCATCAACAGCACCACTGTCAGCATGAACAGCATCAACAGCGCCAAAACTACCGTAGAGGATTTCTTCCATTGATGACGATTGCCCCTCCCCTTCGCCATTTTCGAACTGTTACACTTACACAAATTAAAAACCCTAATCAGCGAAAATTAAATACACATTTTAGGGAGAGTTACTAATGGATACCGTTTGCACTTTGCTATAAGAAACTGCCCCTTTGCATCTTTATTTTAAGAAAATGACCCACAAGTTTTATTTTCTAGGTAGGCGACCCTTTATTAATTATATACACTTAATTATTAATTAAACTTAAATGTTATTAAATTCGACTATTTGCATATCTTTTATAAATCTATTTTTGATCCCTACAATTAAATATTTTGCAGATCATCCCTTTCAAACTAAGAAACCTAATTGCCCCTTTTCTTTCTCTTTGTTCCTTCGATTTTCTTGTGTTTTCTCCTTTCTCTCTCCATTTTCAGGTAATTTTAGTTGATTAAATCTTGTAAAGAGGTCGCAATATTGGTTGCTACAATCAAGGAAGCATAGTTCTCTACTTGATTGCAAGATTGAAGTTATTTGGTAATAGTTTCATCGACGAATAGAGCATTGGCGATGTTTTTTTAAAGGTAAATTCTGATTCGAGCACTAAATAGGAAGTGGACATTCAAAAATCCTCAATAAATGTAGATTCCATTGGCAAGAAACTATGAAATCTTCAATTTGTTTTGAAGAAAAATCGATATGCGCTGGGCTTTAGGGTTTTCTACATGAGCCCGAACAAGCGATCTCTTAAGTATTTGGTTGGGTTGTTTTGGCACTTTTTTTTTCTTCAAAAAAATCCCATTTCACTTCTGTTTTTCTCGAGGTGTGTTATTCTTGTGTTGTCGATGAGTATTGAACTGTTTTTTAAGTGATCATCGTTATCCATTAAACACTTGTGTGTATTTTTTGTGATGTTTTTAGAGATTGTTATCATCCGTTAAAAGATCACGCATCATTTTTCTTTCTTTGTTATTGTACAGTGACATTGTCTCTTAAGAGATCACTGTTATTTATTAAACAATTGTGCTTATTTTTTGTGATACTTTTAGAGATTGTTATCATCCATAAAAAAATCATGCATCATTTTTCTTTATTAATTTGTTATTGTGCGGTGACGTTGTCTCTTAAGAGATCATTGTTATCCATCAAACATTTGTGCCTATTTTTTTTCTTCTTTGTTTTAAGAGAATGTTTTCATCTATTAAACAATCACACATAAGTTTTTCTTTGTTCATTGTTATTGTACAGTGACCATGCAACCGTTTGTTGTTCGTATCAAATATAGTGAGTGGATGGAGAAAAATAATTCTTGAAAGTGGTGCGATAGAAGAAAAGTTACCACACCAATTATGGTGACCACCAAAATTATGTGCCAGTCTTTGGTTAATGAAATTATTCTAATGTTTGAGTTAATTTGCACATCGGGTGATGTATGTTTGAAGTATTTCATAACAAATGCACCTGCTATATACAAAGTACATAACCGTGAAATAAAGTCAGATTAAGACTTGAAGGTGTACATGAGTGATGTATCTGTTGATGGTTGAGGACCTCTTTTGAAAGTTTAAGTTGTTGATAATGTACTAGAGAACAAATTTCAATTTGACTCGTCGAATGTTGGTACTAACCTAGAAAATGATGGCATACCTTTTTTAGTGATTGAGAATTCTAAAATTGATTGTAATTTAATAATTGTGATGACATACTGGATGCAACAGAAGACACATTAGAGGATATACACAATGACATTGTAGAAAATACTATTAAAGATGTTGATGTATGTGAACAACAATACAATGACCAGCACAATGACATTCTGGTTCACGAACATACAAGCAGGGATGTTACCATACAAAAAGTTGATTGTGATGGGAAAGAGGAAATCGTGTCCAGTTACAAGATTCTCGTGAAGCGAACAAAAAGGAGATTAGTAGGAAGTAGGTCACGCAATAAGTGGGACGATGGATCGGAATTGTACAAAGTGTATGTGTTCAATAACAAAAGTGAAGCAGCGAAAAACCTAAAACTTCTTACTGTGAGAGGAAACTTCAAATACAAAATCGAAAAGTCTACCAAGTCATTATATATTGTTGAATGCAAATCCCAAATTGCACTTGGAGGGTTTGTTGTTCAAAGTATAAAGAGTCAGAGAAATTTGTTATCAAAAATTATATCCGTGAGCACATATATGGCCTGCAAGATATTTCAAGACGACATCGCCAAGCTTTGGCTAACGTAATTGTGGAGTACTTTAAGCAATTATTTGTTGATGGGAGTGGCCCTTCCATTGGAATGATGAAAAAACTAGTGAAATCAAAATTGAAATGTCATATTAGTTATTGAAAAATGTTGGAAAGAAATACAACATGCAAAGGATTTTGTGAGGGGTACACCGGAGCGTGGGTGTGCAGTTCTTGAGGCCTATCGTTGTATGTTCGAATTGAAAAATAAAGAAAGCGGGATAGATTTTGTTGTCGACTCCAAAAACCGATTTATGTACTTTTGTTTATAGCTTTTAGACCATGTATAAAGGGTTTTGCATCTCTTAAAAGATTATAGATATTGGCGGTTGTTTTCTAACTGGAAAATATGGTGGCATGTTGCTTGTGGCAAAAACACAAGATGGTGAGAATCATACATATCCTATTGCTTGGGCCATGGTAGACTCAAAGAATCACTACTTGTGGGAGTAGGTTTTTTTATGGTATTAAGATAATAGTGCCTAATAGTGCATAATTATGCATAATTTTCGACAGACATGCTTCCATCAAGAAAGTAGTTGCTAATGTTTACCTTAAGGCACATCACGGGTATTGCATGAGACACCTTGGATAGAATATAAAGCAAAGGTACAAGTGCGGCACGATCCTCGAGCTATATTATTTGACAGCCAAATCTTATAAAATTGAACAGTTCAATGAGCATTTCGATCAAATTCGCTGCGATATGTTAAAGTAACCAAATACCTTGAGCATGATGTTGATTTTCAAAAATGGATTAGGGCTCATTTTCTTGGAAATAGGTACAATGTTATGACAACTACCAAGGCCGAGTCTATTAATGCAAGGCTTCTAAGAGAGAGAGAGAGTTTCCAACAGTTGTTTTTTTCAATGCAATCCAAAGAATGTTAACTGGGTGGTTTCTTATATTTCGTAAGAAAATGGATCAATGTAACACAATTTTAATTCCCTCCAAAGAAAAGACATTGCAACACAATTTTAGTTCCCTCCACAACCAAACTGTTGGCTACTGATGACCACAAATTTTAAGAGATTAACTCTTACGGCTTCAGAGAACAACCTTCATGACAACACCATATATCCAATAATGACCGTTAGTTGAACAACATTGTCTAAGAGATTTGTTGTTAACATTTCAGAGATCATACCTCATAGCTAGCCTGTTTTCTATGTAATGTCGCTTTGCCTACATACTGTATATATAGGTGTTTGTCATTTTGAATGGGATATTCAAAGCATAAACTCCCAGCCCTTTTGTAGTTCTGCATTAGAGAAAATTCTTATTTAAAGATATAACAATTTAAGCCGGATAACTGATTCAAGAGTACATTGAAATACTCTTCTTTTCTTTCAAGGGAAATTCTATCATCAGTCATGGTTCGTAGGTGACTAACATTAGTCACCTCTAATCTTAACCATTAGATATGGTAAATAAAATCTAAGCCGTCCATATATATGTGACCTGTTACCTGTTGTGCAGGTAAAGTGGAAGGGTTACCTGCTACACAGGTTATCCTATGGTTTTAATTTATTACAATTATTTTATTACACTATATATGGTCCCACTAAATACAAACCAATAAAATTGTTTTTATAACATATATGTAATTTATAAATTCAAACAATATATTAATAGTTGATAAAAACTTATGCTTAATTTAACTTTTCAACACATTTTAAAAAATATATAACACTGATGACAAATTATTTTAAAAATATATCTAGAATATCAGTATTTGTATTTTAAATAACAAATTAAAATTTTAAAATTTAAACATTATTATTAAGTAAATTATTCATACTATCTATAAATTTATTATATAATGATTGATCTGTATTAAGATTGAGTAATATATTTTTAAAAGTGCTGCAAATCTATAAAATATATCCAGAAGAGCGCAATAAGTAGTAGTTGTTAAAAAAATATGTTTTGATTATTAGTGGAGGGTATACAAATATCAAACACCAATAATAATAATAATAATAATAATAATAATAATAATATTGTTTAACCAAATATATGTCAATGTGGTGTGATATATTCAAATATATATTATGCATAGCAAGTGTAACCAAATATATAATTCAATTATTGGTCTTACTAATTATGATTATAATAATATATAATGAATAATAATAGTAGTGATAATAACTATATATTAGCAATATATAGTTTAATGTGAGATAACTGTAAAAATAATAACAATTATAATATTAATAATCATATGTGAATAAATAATTATAATTTACAAGTATTTATGTATGGGTCTAATTAATATAGATCTAAATGACGTAACACAACAATTATATATTGAAAAGTATGTACTCCTTAGAGAAGGTAAACAATTATAACACCCATTTATTCATTTGAATAATTATGACTATAACTATGTGTGTGATCAAATGTAAAGTGAATTCTAATAAATAATATGGTGATAATAATATTAACGATTAGATGTCACACATTCTTAATTTGATGAACAATACTCACATTCTTGATATAAAATATTTAGTAATTGTATTATACGTTTTTCGTATAATAATTGACGATGAAATATACAATATTTTAACAAAATAATTATATTGACTTATTTGAAAATAAACAAAATAAATATAAAAATAGGTCAATGTTACTAGTTTGTTTGCTTTTAATTTTTGTCCTAGAATTTCTATTTTGTTCGTACATCTATGAATTCAAATAAAAAATTTTTTTTATACTAGTGTGTTGATGTTTGTAATCATATCTTGGAGAAGATATATATACTCTAATTGAACGTCGAAATAATAATAATAATAATAATAATAATAATAATAATAATAGAATGATTAGCTAAATTAATTCACGAGAATAATTAAAAATAATAATAATAATAATAATATTTGTTGTTACTAAAATAAAATATCATGTGATTTCTTTTAATTAAAGTATAACATTTAAATAGCAATAGAAACTATTTACCTTAAGAACTCTTAATAATTAAGGGAGATTTTTTATATTTGGTAAGGTTAATAATTAAAGGATCCTCCAATCTCTTTAGAATCCAACAATAACCATTCTTTTCAAGATTAAATGAGAATTAGAGATGGAAATCTGATTAGAATTGATTTTGTAGAGAAAGAAAAATAGTTTGTTTACCTGCAGAAGCTAGTAAGTGTGAGATTTAATTAATTGATAACTTATTTAAAAAATTAAAATTAGTACACGTGGCATTATTTGAAGGCATGACTAACCTTAGTCACCTACGAAGTCGACTGATGGTAGAATTGCCCAACTCATTTTGCATATATTTCCCTCAAGATTTGCATAAATTGTGCCAACTCTAAGTTTCAAAAAAATGTTTACCTATCAGGTGCTCGACGTAAACCCTATAAGAGAAAAACATGATTAGAATGAGAATTGCAAAAAACATTGATTCTCGAGAAGCACAACCACCTCAAAGAACGCAAGAACCTCAAGAATTGCCGAAGAGCAAGAATCTTACAACCGCTTCTTAAAGGCAAGACGGTAAATAAGAACAACTACCATCAAAATGAACGAAAAAGTCAGTTTCTAATAAGCGGTAATGAAACTAAAGCTGGAGAACATTCACGGCACAGAGGGAAAATGCAAGAAGCATAAGAAACGTAAAAATTCATCCTAATAAAGAGCATAAGAACACCCTTCTCTAGCAGAAAAGGGAAAAAAATACAACCATAACACCACATGCATTACCAAAAGGACTTATACTCCATAATCCCGTTCAGGAAGCTTGGTATACATTACTCATGCCGTGTGATGTGGTTCCTTCCTGGTACATGGACGATAATGTTTTACTGTATCTCAACTGTTATGATGATATTATGCATTTGTGAGATCGACGGGTTGGGAAAAATTTATGGGTATCCTAGGGGTAATTCTTATCCGCACCGGGTTCGGCCATGCCAAGACTAATCACGTGGCGAGTGTTTTACACTTGCCATGTGATTGGTTTATAGTTTAGGGAGAGTGACCAATCACATGACAAGTGTATTAACACTTGTTAAATGATTGATTGGGTGCGGCCAAGTCGGGTCTGGGCAAGAATTTTCCGTATCCTAGAGCCAACATATACATGTTTGAGGGAAAAATGTCATTTTCGTCCATTAAGTTAGGCACTTTATGGTTTTTGCCCTTTATTTTTACTCATTTCAATTTTCATCATGTAAGTTACAAAAAACTACAATTTCAATTCGTTTTGTCGGAAATTGCTAATGTGGCCATTACATTGGTAGAAATCCAACAACCAGTGCTTATGTGGCACAAAAATTTGGGCATTTTATAATTATTTTTCTCCAAATTTGTTGATGCGGAAGTCTTGTTGGCATTTTAAAACAATAAAAATGAAACACATCTAATTAATTAGATTTGAGCAAAATTTAAAGAAAATAAAATTAATTTTGATTTTACAATATAAAATTTTGTATGTATTTTTTATTTATATAGCTATATACATAATTATATATATATATGCCAAGTCATATTTAAAGAATAAAAAATATTTTTGTAAATATACATAATAAAATATATTTAAATTTTTTATTAAAACTTATTTAAAAAAGTCTTTTATTGAGAGGCGGTCGTGGTAGATCATCTTCTTTATCAGATCCAGATCTGGATCTAGAAGACATCCCCCTCACCCCAAAGCGTACCCACCCAACACCTGTAGCCCCAATCGCTGACCGCTACCATCTCTGACTGCATTCCCGTCACCGTCACCGTCACCGACCCCATCACTAGCTCCGTACACTACTGCTTTTCACTCCTTCCCCACTGTGCACTACTATTTCTCACCTCCACCACTGCATGCCGCCACCCGTCTCTGGCAAAGTCGCCTTCCCTCATCCCTCTCCCCCGCCATTTCTCTCCACCACCGCACCCCACCATACCTCTTTCTACCACACCGCCCCTCTTTCCCCTCTCTAAAAAACCCTAATTTCAATGTATATATGTATGGTGAATATATATATATATATGTGTGTGTGTGTGTGTGTGTGTGGTGTGTGTATAGATTATATGGTATGTATAAATATATATGTACATATGTATCTATCTATGTATCTATATTAATTATTTTTTTTTTGATTCCATGTATATATGTTTATTAATACAGATGCATATAATATATCAAATTTCTTAAATTTAAATATATATTTATTTAAAAGTGCTTTTTTCTAAAATTAAGTAAATAGTTGAAGTGGAATTCATTATTTTCTAATGCATCAATTATGTGGCAATTTTTAACTTATGTGTAAGCATACGTGGCAAATGAGTAATGACAACAAAAACTAAAAAACCCACCTAGGCATCCAACTCATACAAAAATGCGAGAAAATTCATGAATTCCCGAATTTATTTGACACGTCAGTGGATTTGGCTGGACTCCGGCCAAAATGGACTAAAATTGCAATTGTTTTTTTATAATTTACAGGATCAAAATTAAAACGAGTAAAAATAAAGAGCAAAAGCCATAGACTCTAACTTAACGAACAAAAATGACATTTTCCCCCAGGTTTGACAATAGAGTTTTTGTCTTCATTGGAAGTGTTTATGGACAAAGATGATGCGAATTTCATCTCGCACATTGAATTCAGGCTTCAAAATACCGAATTCAAATTTTCATTCAATCATCTCACGTAGATTTTTTGAATTCCCTTCTGATGGAATCCGGCAAAGACCTAAGCGTGTTAGGTAGAATAGGCAATGGCAGCTCATCACAGATTATTTAGAAGAAGTACATAATTCACGAGTGAAATCATTGGAGTTGTATAATTTTCCTCTCCGATACTTGCATAAGGTCATGTCTGGCTCCATTTTTGGACGAGGCCAGAATGATGAAGGTATGAACAAGCAAGAATTGTTAGTTCTATATATGGTGTATGCATTCGGGCTAAAAGATTAACAAAACGGATTTATTGTTTGCGAATCTTGCTTGGTGGCTAAGGCTGATAAAGAAAATATTGTTATTGGTATATATGTGACGCATCTTGCAAAGGAGTATCCATTAGAGATTCAAATGATGATGCTTTCTGTCGTGTCGAACGTACCTACTTTCGAAATGACAATGTTAAAAAATATGTCGGTTGTTCACCTACATGGGATATGTTTTAGAATCACAAACGACATCAATCGGGATTAGAATACAATTCAAGCACTAAAACCAGAACATGAAGCCCCTGCTGAGAAAGACGAAACCAATGTACCTCTGGCAGCTATGAATGATGCCTCCACCTTATTGATTACCACTTGAATCACATGATATGTATATATATCTCCAGTTTTAGTTTATTTCATTCTATTTCTTTTTTATGTTCCTTCCAAGATTATGTTTGAGAGTAGCTATTTTCTTTTACTCTTTTTTTTTTTTTGAGTAAATTATGTTAAGCACTCTAACCTTTGGCGTGTTTTGCACTTTGGTACCCGATCTTTGTAAATGTGCACTTTGGTACCTAACCTTTATCATATGTGCGCTGATCGTATTTTTTCACTATTTGATGGAATCTTTGTGGAATATTCGGGTATATTATGGGGAATATTGAGGAATATTCCACTTGAATAGTATAAAAAATACCATTGGCTTACAAATGATAAATGTTAGGTAATTTACCAAGGTTGGGTAACACAGTGCAAAACACCCCAAAAGGTTGGGGTGTTTAATGTAATTTACTCTTTTTTTTATTTATGTTCCTAGAGTAAGGTAAACGTCTCATTAACCACGTGCATATGTCATGTTGATGCGTATGATCTCGTAAAAGGCCAATACGATTCAAAAATCCTCACCAAAGGAGAATGCCCGACCCGTGGTTTGGGGAACAGCTGTTGTGGCCCGCTTCTCTTAATTCACATACTCATCATTGATGCCTCATTAACCATGTCCATATGTCATATTAATGCGTGTGATTTCATAAAAGGCCAATACGGTTCAAAAATCATCACAAAAAAGAACACCTCGGCCGTTGTTTGGGGAACAGCCGTTTTGGCCCGCTTCTCTTAATTCGCATCCTTCCCTAAAGTGTGACTTTGTTATTTGCTCTTTGTCGTTTCAAGGATCTCCCAATCTCTTTAAAAGATGATTTCATTTTCGTGTTCTTTTGGTTTTAGTCGATGCATGAACCCTCCTTCCAATGACATTTATTCATTTCAAGTAAAAAAATCATGTATGTGGATGTGTGTCGCATATAATTAAAATTACTTTTCACTATTTTAATATATTTATTAAATTTATAAAAGACAAAAATTAATTAAAACATAAGATGATAAATAAATGAAGTATAGGAATATCAGAGTTGAGAGAAAAAAGAATGAAAAGAAAAATAATAATATTATCCTAGAATAAAAGATATAAAATGGAGAATAGATAAAAGACAGAAGAGAAAAAATGTCAAACTAAAGATGCCAAATAATTATTATGGGGATATTGGTGCTTTATAAAAGAGTATAAATAGATTTACCAATTGTGTTTATAAGGAAACCACTTCCTTCTAGGCTACCAGATTAGATGACTTTTGCCAATTTGGTACTAGCGTTTAAGATTTTTTTGCTTGAATTCCACCGAACACGTAAGTATTTATTCCACTCATATGAATTTATTGGTTAGTTTTTCTTTTAATTTTTTATTCAACAAATATTATGGATTAATATATTCAGCTATTTATTTATCGTTGTAATAATATAATTATCACTTACAAATTACAATATCCAAAATCAAACAAAACTAATTCGTTAGAATGATACCTATACTACCCAAAGATAATCAATAATGGCCCCATAAACATTTAATTGGTTAATCGAAGGCCCAAAAAAATTTAAAATGGTGATGTGGCCCATCTCAGGATTTTATTTTATTTTTAATAGTTCAATTCTAATCCACTAATCATCTAATTCGAATTGAGTACTCTAACAGCCAATTATGAAAGTGACCCTCCCAATCCAATTTTTCTATCCCTTTAAATCAACTAGTAGTTGGTGGGCCACCTCGGAATGCTTCCATCAACTTCAACTATTCTAGGAAGAATTGATATAAAATCACCTGTTAAATAAGGTTGTTATATTGACAATGTCTAACACATTTATTTGCTCCTTGTCACCACCTAAAACCACATGCCCAAAAAAAATCCACCAAAGCAACTTTATCTGACCTCCCGAACCTCATAAACCTCTCGATTTTCGATTTTCGATTTTTCGGTTCAATCTCAAGATTTTAGAGTCAAATAACCACCTTAGGTTGAGTTTAAGGTAAAAATATCTGATTTTTAAACTCTTAATACTCGATATTCTCTCTATATTTCTACACTTTTTTTGCTCTTATTCTAAATTTACTTTCATCAATTCGATTATTTTAAAATTGCTATTTAGTTTTTTTTGAAAAAAATAATCTATCACAATCAATCGAATACAAAATTACTATTTACTTTATTAGAAACTTTGATAGAATGTTTCCATACCCACCATCAAACGAACATATGATTGCAATCCAAGAAGGGACACAATAATACAAAAAACAAAATTCTTGTGCTCTTTAAGTCTTTTAACTATTTCGGCATACTTATTAATTTTAACCAACACACTTATAAATGCACGCTGAGAAAGTGAAATAATTTATGTAGCTAATAATAAAGTTTTTGCACTCCTAAGTACTAGGTTATGAAACCATATCATTCACACATATCCTATTCCCACAAGCAATCATAGTAAATTGATTGCTTTTAATCACAATTTAGTACTGTTTGGGCCTGCAAATATATCAATAAAAATTAAAAGCCTAATTTCTGAATATGGTCAACGTTTGCAGCCACATATTGCTAAAATTAATTGGCACATTATCTACAAATTAAATGATCCCGATCCTCTAATTGTGATATTCATCTTATCATCAACCCACGTGTTAATACTTAATTCTAGTGGTTTGTCTTTTCAAAAATGGCAATTGTTTTAATTTCCACTAACATATACTCAAAACGGGGGCTCGAAATCTTTTTTTGTGACGGATGGCATTTGACTTTGATTTCATCATTTATATGTGAACAAAATTTAAATTAAAATAAATGATTTTATATAAATTTAAAGACAACGATTGTCCTTATTAATTTTATTTTACTTTGTTCATACGTATGGTATTAAAATAATCGCTAACCGACTTGGACGATTTCGTTTTTTTAACTTTCATGATTTATAGTGCGTGGATGCCATTGTATTATGTTGATTATTTCAATGGATTCCCATAAAACTACGTTTATTTAGGTTGATTTAGACTAATTTGTATCTAGATTTGTGTAATTGAAAAATTAATACTATGCGCATCTTGTTTTGCTCAGTTTGACCAGTCACCTTTCCATTTTGTCTCATGAAAAGGTCAATATTGAATGCTACCCGATATCTATCCCTTCTTGTTCATCCTGTAGCCGTTATACATATATACACATATACACGCGCGCGCGCGCACACACAGAGACACACAGAGATATATATATACATACAAACACAAAGATCATTTCAATAGCAAGATTATTTCTATCCAAATGGAGAAGCCACCAGCAGCAGCGGCGGCGGCCAAGTCAAAAAACAAGATTTTGAAGCTTATACCAAAGGCGGCTCACCTGGCATTCAGCCCGCGCCGGGACAAGCGCCCCGATTTAAACGCAATCAGGCTCAAAACCCATCAAAACAAGGGTTTCTCCGGCCCGATGGTGTCCATGATCCCGGCCGAAGCCCGACGAAAATCCAAAAACTTCGAAGAAACTGACCAGGAGCCCACCTCGCCGAAAGTGTCGTGCATGGGCCAGATCAAGCGCAAGAACACGATTTCTAAAAAGAAAAGCGCTTCTAATTTGCCCAGGGATAAGTTCAAGCCCGTTTCATCCTCAAAGCCCGGCCCTGATTCCAAGAAGAAGCCGTCGGGGATCAAGAAGATCTTCAGCAAAACTAAATCGGACAAGTCGATCGATCGCTCCAAGGCGGCGGCGCCGGCTCCTGACGGCGCGGCACCGGGCCTGGGGCAAATTAGGAAATTCGCTAGCAGCCGTGAGACGTTCGCGAATTTTGATTGGACAACTGCACAAATTGCACCGGAGGAGGATGATAGGGGATTTTGTTCTGATGAAGAAGAGAGGTATAGTGACGTGGAGGATGACGTCATCATCCCGTTCTCGGCGCCGATATTTGCGGCTGGGGGTGGAGCCGGCTCGGACTTGGAGCCGAGAAAGGAGATTAATTTGTGGAAGAGGAGGACCATGGCTCAGCCCAAGCCTCTTCAGTTAGACTTGGACAGGTCAGATTAGGTTACACCAAAAAAAAAAAAAAAAAAAACGATGAATTTTATTTTTATTTTTATTTATTTTTTGTTGTAACTTTCTCTTTTTTTTTTTTTTTTTTTTTTTTTTAAGATTCACTTCACAATGAATCTACCCAAGGGACTTACTACCCGAACTTGGCTTGGTTACATGTGATTACAAATCATACAGTAATTACTATAATTTATTAATCACGTAATTAGTAATCATATCATCAAATCTGATTCGGATTCGAATTCGAATTTTTTATTGTGTGTGTATATATATATATATATATATATGCATACACAAGTAGGATAAGATTGCCTATGAAAAGGATTTATCTTGGCTTAATCTTTTTGTTTTAATTCAATTATACGCTGATTGTTCTCTATGATTTGCATCATTAAAAGAATTTTATTTTGGAATTTCTTAATCTTTTTCCCCCTTATGGAAGTTTTTTTTTTATAATTGCAATTTTAATACTTTAGATGTTTGATACCAAAATTTATATATTTGTTTATTTATTGATAAGATGATACCAAACTTTATTGGTGGATGGTTTTAGAAGAAGAGGTGCTAAGAAAGGAATAATTTCTTCTTGTTAATTTTCTAGCAAATTTCATTTCTTTATCCTCCTTTGGATCTTGGATTTTGGTAAGAATAATAAGATGAAAAATTTTTTCTTTACTTCAAATGATAGTATTTTATATGTTCATTTTTTATCCTTTTCATTTTTCTCTCACTTTTCCTCACCAAAATCCTTGTTCCAAACATAGCATTAGGGTTTTAATTTTTTATCTCTCAGTCTCTCTCTCTCTCTCTCTTTCTTATTCAAAGAAGAAATCATTTTGTTAGGACTTTACAATTAGGCATGTTATCAAATAGTGTTCATGAAGAGCCCAACACCAAATTTCCCCTAAAGGGCCAAAAAAAAGAGGCTAAAATAAAAAGGTTTTCTATGAGATGAGATATCATGATAACAATCAGCAAAGTCCCATATTTATGCTAACGACTTTGTATGCTAATCAAGAATGATAGAATAGATACTTAGTGCCCATTTTATGAATAATCAACGCAAGTACTTTAGGAAACGATTATGGAGATAACAATCTATTTTATGGGAAAATTCCGTAACATTTTCTGTGCTTTCGCGAAAATGTTAAAACGCCCCTAATGAATTTAAAAGCAGTGCTTATTCTCCCAAGTTAACGGTGAGCGGCCAAAACATGACCTAACGTGTTTGTGTGTGAATTTTGGCCTTATTTGAATATAGATTACCATTCAATTGACTAAAAATGCCCCAAGAAATAGGGATGGTAATTCAGGTGGATTGGATTGAAGTAGAGGTATAAAACAAAATTTCGTAATTCTAATTCAACTCATGACCTGTCAAACTTATGAGACCTCAACCCTAAACCAACTTAGCTAGTTCATGTCAACCCGAGTTAACCTGTTTTAAATAAAAATTTCAACTTTTATAATATAAAAATTAAAGTAATTATAATTTACTGGGTAAAAGTTGATTTTTTCCCCCTAATTTTTCATTTGGCTAACTATACTATATATGCATTTATTTTGTGTGTACTATAAGAAAGCACCCATTCACTAAGTTTATCAAAAATTTTGTAACAAAGAGATTTTTACATTTTTTCACAATTTTAGAGTATAATCACATTATGTGATGATTAATGACAGAATTAAATGTTCATTGAACTAAATAAATAATTAGTAACAATACATTTACGAACAATATTAAAATAAATCAATATAAAACTTCCATGAATGCAAATAAACAATTAAAGGAAGAAGGTATACTTTTTTGGAGGGAAGAAGAAGGTGATAACTAACATAATTATAGTTTTTTCATTCAAATTGACTTTTCACTTATTCAAAAGATTTAACGATCTCTTATTTTCAAATATCTAAAAGTTTTTGTGTGTTTAATAATTAAAAAAAAATTCCTATTCTCTTTTTCAAAATTTTCCTATATTATATTATTAATGATTAATTATAATCCATCAAAATGTTGTGATTTATAATTTATACATAATATATTTTTCTCTAAACGAGAGGGAAAGGAGAAAAAAAAATTTAAAAATGATTTGGTTCGGGTTGTCGGTTAACCCATAAAATGATTCTGGTTGTTTGGGTAACCCACGAGTCAACCCATATTTTTCAAATCACTTTCGGGTTCGAATCATTTTCAACCTAACCCATGAACTCTCAATCATAACCTGTTATTTTCGTATTGGGTCAGAAATTACCACCCATACCTAGAAGTATATTGACTATTGTATTTCATTTTTTTAATAAACTAATATTACACCCGTGCACAATGCATATGGTGAATTTGATGATAAGTTATTTGATGAAATAATAACTAAAAATCCAATAAATAAAACAATTGCGTTAGAAATAACTTCAAACTTTTATAAAAGTGGAAACATAACAGCATTTAGAAACAACCAATAATAAATAAAAATAATGTATAATGACTCAAATGTTGTCAAATTAACACTTCTTTTATGCGAGATACTGATAAAGAAACTACAATACAATATATGGAATTAAAACTATAGGTTCTTTATAAATTTTGTTGAATGTAGATTAAAAAGATAAAAAGAAAAAAAAAGTCGAATAGAATTTATAAAGCATATCATACGAAAAATCATCTCATCTTTGAGCACCATCTCTATACTGTAAATGTTATTATGTTTTTTAAACTCGATAACACTATACACACGTACTGCCAATATAATTTTTAGCCTCTAAGTGATTCTTTTTAATGAACATTGTCAATAAAATCAAACTTGATAGCTATTTGTTGGTAAAAATATCAATACTTTTAGCCAATTCTTTGTGTATATATGAGATTAACAATATTGTTGTATGAAGACCTTAAATAACAAATATAGTTAAATGAAGTGTCATTTCCAGTGAGAGAGGTTTAGTCCCTAAATCGAAGGGTCGTCTGAGAAAAGTTGTCGCGTGCCACTAATCTATTTTCTCAAATATATGCAGTATACACCATCATGGATGTGAAAAGATAAATGTGCAACTGTGTTGTTCCATTTGCAATCTCACACGAAAAGAGACACAGTAATCATATTTTGAGTTTTAGGATTTTAGCGTAATCATATATATTCAAATGGCTAATTAATTGACAAATTAAATAGTAAAAAGTCAGCAAATATAAGCATGGCTAATTAATTGACAAATTCAATAGTAAAAAGTCAGCAAATATAAGCATGGCTAATTAATTTACATTTCCTTCATATAATAATTGAATTATTATTTATATAAAACAATTGATAAAAAAATCAAGCAAAAATCTATTGATTACAACTTATCAAACTCAACAAACAAAAAATGGTGAATTAAAATTTTTTCTTTCTTGTAAATAAATAAATAAATAATAATAATGAGAGTAGTAGTAGTAGTAATAATAATAATAATAATAATAATAATAATAATAATAATAATAATAATAATAATAATAATAAATTTGATGTGGTATATTCCGATTGGCCCCTTTTGGTACACATATCACTTGCACGACCTGTTCACTAAGAGTGCCTCCCGAGTTGAATAGTTGAACGGGTCCTTCTTCGACTAGTCGCTCAAAACGACCAAGCTATTCAAGATTGTGTCGTGCGGTCGACTCCATATCCGACTAAGTCCATGTTGTATTTTGTCACCCCATGTTGACATTAAATGCTCTGTCAACTCAAAGTATGGGACAACCACCTTACCCCATACCTAATTAATTAAAGCCACCTAATATCGCTAGATTAAGCCTTTAGGCTTAAAGGTCATTCCATATAAGCACATGATGGCCTACTAAGCCTAGGGGCCCCATTGGTCAAATCTATATGAACATACCATAAATACCCCTATATTTATGGTAAGAGGGAGATATTAATTGCGTTTTATCTACCCACTATCCTCAAATATTCTCTCAATCCGATTACTAACTTAAGTATCAAAGGGCATCCATCTCGACCAGCTCACATTGCATTTCCATTGTTGCAGGCTTTGATCTTCCCAATCAACTCCAACTTTGTTATATTCGACCAGAGTAGTCGATCACCACGATCGCTCTCAAATTCGACCCGCAACAATAATAATAATAATAAAAATAGCTATTTTAGTAATGATAATACAAATTGTATTCTTAATAATTTTAACAATAATCATACAAACTATATTATTATTACCAGTATTTTCTTTCCTTCCTTCGTTCTTTCTTAATTTCTTCTTCTTCTTCTTCTTCTTCTTTCTCTTCTTTTCTCTCTTCTTCTTCTTATCCGCTGTGCCTTCTTAGGCTGCTTCTGCGGCTCTGTGCTTCACTCGTGTATTCTCCAGATCGTGCCTCTCAGTCTTAGCTCCTCTTCCTTCTTATTCTCTGCTCCTTCATCTTCTCCTTCTCCTTCTCCTCCTCCTCCATCCTCCTTCTCCTCCTTCGTTTTCCTTCTACTTCTTCTCCTCCTCCTTCTCCTCCTTCTCCTTCTTCTCCTCTTCTGTTTTTCTTCTCCTTTTTTTTTTTCTTCTTTCTTCTGCTTCTTTCCTTCTTCTTCTACTTTCTTCCTTCTTCGTCTTTTCTTGCTTCTTTTTCTTTCTCCTGCTTCTTCTCCTTTTGATTTCTTCTTCTTCATTCCTCTCTTTCTCTGCTACTTCTTCTTCTTCTTCTCCGCCTTCTACCTTCTACTCTTTCTCTTCCCTTCTCTTCCTTCTTCTCCTTCTACTTCCAATTCTTCTCATCATTTCCCTTCTCCTTCCTGCTTCTTCTCCTTCTCTTGCTTCTTCTCTTTTGCTTTCTTCTCCTTTCTTCTTCTTCTTCTGCTCGTTTTTCTTCTTCTTCTTCTTCTTCTTCTTCTTCTTATTCTATTCTCCTTCTTCTTCTTCTCCTTTTTTCTTCTTCTTATCCTCCTTTTCCTGCTTCTCCTCTTTCTCCTGCTTCTTTTCCTTCTTCTTTTGCTCATTCTTCTTCTTCTGCTCTTTCTTATTCTTTTTCTTCTGCTTCTGCTTCTTCTTCTTATTATTATTATGCTTATTATTATTATTATTATTATTATTATTATTATTATTATTATTATTATATTATTACAATTTTTCTTGATTTCCATTAATTAAAATAAAATCTAAATATTTTCTTTATTTCCATTGACATCACAACCAAAAGTCAGCAACCAAATATGAACTACCTATGTTTTTTTCTTTACATAATGTTTAAAAAAAATTGGAACCTCAATCCCTTTATAATTAAATCATAATTCATAATAATTAATGCAATATTTCAAATTTTCCAAATATGATTAGTCTAACCAATGCTATCAAGCAATAGTAAATCTCTATAGGGTTTTATTTTTGTCCTAATTATACATTAATTTATATTATTTTTAGGATGTCTTCTACTAATATTTTATTTTCTAATTTTTGCTCTTCATAGTTTCTTTACTAATAATCTTTTTGCTCATCAATAACTAGTTTGAATAATAGTGAAACTTTATTAATATTTTTTATTGTATAAATTTAAAATTAATATAGGAAGTGTATTGTCTAAGTTATTTCCATGTAAGTTCTCTAGATATTTTAAATATTCTTTATGACTATGATGACTAATTTAAATTTATAAGTAATGAAATATTTATTTTAATTTCAAATTTAAATATATTTTCTATTTTTAAAATATAAAATTTCATAAGATTTAAACATTTCACTTAATTTATAGCATATAATTTAAAATAATTAAGTAATATTGATAATGAGCTTGTGATTGAACCTTAAATTGTTAAATAATATGCCATTTTAATAAATCAAAATTGTACTAAATGACTAATTAATTAATTAATATTGTACTATGCCGACACTTGTCATAAATTTAGATCGATTATTCTGTTATATATAATAAACTAGTATTTACACACATGCGCAAATGCACACGATGAATTTGATTATGAGTTATTATATAAAATAATAATTAAATTCAATAAATAAAAATAGTTGCATTAGAAATAACTGCAAGCTTTCATAAAGTAGAAACATAACAAACTTTTGAAACAAATCAATAATAAATAAAAATGATGTATAATGACTTAATTATTAAGTCAAATTAACACTTCTTTATGGATGATAGTGATAAAGAAACTACAATCAACTTATGGAATTATAACTATGGATTCTTTATAAATTTAGTTGAATGTGGTTAAAAAAGATAAAAATGAAGGATTCTTGTTCTTGTTCTTCTTCTTGCATTACTACTACTACTCCTCCTACTGCTGTTGCTACTGCTATTGCTGTTGTTGCTCCTGCTACTGCTACTACTGTTGTTCCTGCTACTACTACTCCTCCTCCTCCTCCTCCTCCTCCTACTACTACTGCTGCTGCTGCTACTGTTGCTGCTCCTACTATTGCTAGTGTTGTTGTTGTTGTTGCTACTACTACTGCTGTTGCTACTGTTGTTGCTACTGCTGCTATTGCTACTATTGCTACTGCTACTACTACTACCACTACTACTACTACTGTCCCTACTGATGCTACTGCCACTTCTATTGCTACTGCTACTGCTACTACAATTTTTCTTGCGAGATAATATTAACACTTCAAATTTTTATATTGGCGTTCCAATTTAATGTTTAACTTTAGACATTGGACTAAAATACCTTATTACCTTTAACCCTCACGCATTTTTTTTATGGACAAAATCAACCTAAATCACCATCTATTCACCTTATTTTTTAATAGAAAAAAAAATTATTTACCATCCAAAGTATACAGATTTTTTACAATTTTTCATATAAACTTTTTTTTACTGGTTACCATCCAAATTTCACATTTTTTTACAAAATACTATCCAAGCTCAGATTCCAACAAAATATTTCGGTAAGATTCCAATATATTTCGTCACTAACATGTGAGTTTCTTAAGGGCACTATCGTCTTTTTACATCAAAACATGCCTCAAAAAAAATTGGTACAATTGTTAGCAATGGGATACAAACCGACTCACTGTAGAGAGCACGTTAGAAGTTTACCAACCAAACAACATCAATCTTTATTCAAAGTTATCCATGTATTTACTTGTCTTTTTACAAAATCCAAGAAAATTTATTTCTATCTGTCCACGTTCAAAACCCACAAATTGGAACAGAAATAATTACAAAGATCCAAATAGCAAGAATTTTGAAAACAATATGGGAATAGAAAATTTTGTTAAAAATTATTCTTTAAATAAAATAATTTATATCCCATTTATTTTCAAATATTAATTAAATTAACAAGATTTTTTTAAAATAATTTTCATCCTGGTTCTTTTCATTTTTTTTTGGATGAAACTTCTCTTTGTAACTAATTAAATTTCTTAAAACACATTTTGTTTCAAAATTAATAGAATCAACAAGATCAATTATTATTTTTAAATAATTTACCGCATTTTTCTAAAAACTTAGTTAAATTAGCAAGATTAATTGTTAAAAAAAAATTTCATCCCTTTTTTTAATTAATTTAATTTTCTTTAATCTCATTTAAATTTAAATTAATCAAATTAGCAAACCTAATACGAGACAATATATTAATATGTCATAATGTTAGAAGTTAACTTAATTGTGCAAGTGGTAAATGTCCTTTAATCAACTTGGGTTCGAATCCCATAACATGAAACTCAATTATTTGTTTTTAGGAATTATAAAAAGACCATTATGCCCTTCAAAAACTTGCGTGCTAGTCATGTGATGGAATCTCTCCAGAATATTTTGCCGAAATTTGAGCTTGGATGGTATTTTGTAAAAGACGTGAAAAATGTGGTTCAATCTCTATTTATGAAGTTTAAGGTTGTGAAACAAAATATTAAATTAGTATAAATTAATGTAATGATTATATGGTAAAAAAATGTTTATATGGCAAACTATAAAAATTCATATACTTCATATGGTAAAAACTTTTTTTTTCCCTTTTTTAATTTGGCAAGATAGCAACCACAACCTAGAAAAAAAAACCAAATTCGTTTGCTGGCTTCTTGGCAATCATAAACAAGAGTGTAAAAAAAAATTCAAACTCTAAAAAACAAATTGATGTACTTTATTTCATTATATAGATTGATTATTTTTGTTATTTCTTTTTTTAGGATTAGACATATGAATGAGATAATTGGTAAAACTCTAGTGACATAAGTGTTTAAGAAATACATAAGCTCATCTTTTATCTATCTATAGACATATAGTATATTTGGATTATACTATATTTTGCTTTTGTACTCCATGATTGTATATTATTTATTGAATTTTATTTTAAAAGTTTTTTTTGGAGGGGGGGAGGGGGGGGGAGGGGGGGAGATGTTCACCACTCATATGTGAATACCAAAACTGAAAGAATGATGCATCTTAGAGTGCTATTTGTCACTCAAAATAATATAAATAATGATTTTTAAAATTAGTGGCTAGTTTAGTCAATTGCTTAAAAAATCAGTGGGCATGGAGCTCCAATAACCAAATGGAAGTGCCATATGACTATTCCTTTCTCTGATTTCCATGAATTAAAATAGGACTCCAATTTTGTTTCTGCCATTGACTCACAACCAAAAATCACCAGCAAATATAGCAAACTACCTATGTTTTTGTCTTTACATAATGTTAAAAAAATCGAACCCTCAATTCCTTTACAATTAATCATAAGTATAATCATTGATGCACCATCTCAAAATTTTCAAATATGATTAATCAATCAATGTTATCAAGCAATAGTAAATCTCTACAAGCTTTTATTCTTGTTGTATTATGTAGCAATTTATATCTTTTTAGAATGTCTTCCATTAAATTCTACTTTTAATATTTTTTTCAGTCATAGTCTCTGTTTAGTTCTTTACGAATCATTTTTTTGCTAATCACTAATTAGGTTGAACAATAGTTAAACTTTATTAACATTTTTTTAATAGAATTTCAAATTAGTATATGGAATATATTTTTCTGATTTATTTTGTCTATTCCAGTCTTAAGTTCTCAATATATTTAGAGGGAAAATTGCATTTTTCGTCCTGTAAGTATGGAATAATTGAGTTTTCGTAATTTATGTATGACTTTTTCAATTTTTAGTCCTCTATATTACAAAAAATTCAATTTTAGTCCAATTTTCGACTAAAGTACACGTCGGAGCTAACGTGGTAGGTAAATGACCAGAATAAGCATGTTGGCGCTGATGTGTTAAATTAATTTTGGGGTTTTGCGATTTTTCTCCATATATCCAAGTGGCACCAACTCATTATATTAAAAAAAAAATAGAAAACAATATAAAACATGACATTTAATTTTGCACAAATACATACACATATTCATATATATGTATATACACACACACACACACGCACGCACGCACAAACATATGCATATATACACACACATGTACATATACATATAACACACACACGCACACACATATTATATACTATACACACACACATATACATACATATACACATATATAGAGAGTGAAACGAAGAGAGAGAGAGAGAGAGAGAGAGAGAGAGAGAGAGGAGAGAGAGAGGGGGGGGGGTTATACACACACACACACACAAATATATACATATATACAGAAATGGGGGGGGCGATGGTTGGGGAGAGCGCTGATTGGGGGGGGTGGGCGGGCGGGCGTTGGGTGATGTGGGGTTGGGAGGGGAGGAGAGAGAGAGGATGAAGATGAAGATGAGGGATTTAAGGTTTTATTTATTTTTTTGATTGATTTTTTCAGTTTTATAAATTATGTAATAATTATTTTTTAAGATATGATATATATATATATATATATATATAATTTAATTTGTTTTGGAGAAGAAGTGTATTAAATTTATATGATATTTTATATAATAATATTTAAATTAAATTTATATTTTTTATTTTTTATTTTTTAATTAATTTATTTATTTTTATTAAAAAATTAATTAATTTATTAATACATATATATGTGTGTGTGTGTGTGTGTGTGAATATATATATATATATGTTGTGTGTGTGTGTGCGTGTGTGAAATAAGTGTGTATATGTGGATTTTTTGATTTTTTTAAATCCATGTGTTAAAATAAAGATACGACATGGCGCTTATATCATCACCACATCAGCCAAAATGGCGCCAACATGGCTTATTGCGGCCACTTGACCTGACACGTCAGCTCCGGGGTGTACTTTAGTTCCAAATCGGACTAAAATTAAAATTTTTGTAACATAGAGGACTAAAATTAAAAAAGTCATACATAAAGGACTAAAACTCAATTACCCAATACTTACAGAACGAAAAAATGCAATAATCCATTTTAAATGTGCTTTATGACTATGATGAGTAATTTAGATTGATAAGTAATGAAAATATTTATTTAAATTTCAAATTCAAATATACTTTATATTTTCCAAATAAAAATTCATAAGATTCAAATTTTCACTTAATTTATAGTAAGTAATTTAAAATAGTAAGTAATAATTGTATAAACTTGTGATTTAACCTTAAATTGGTTAAATAATACACTCTTTTCATAATCAAAAACTATATAAATGCAAATTAAATAATAAGTATATCTAATTAATTGACATATATTTTATATTTTTTACATATAATTCAATTTCATAAATTTAAACATTTCACTTAATTTGTAGCAAGTAATATAAAGTAGTATGTAATATGGTAATGAACTTGCAATTTCCCTTAAATGGTTCATTAATGTACTTTATTATAATTCAAAATAATATTAAATGACTAATAATTAATAATAAGTACGCCTAATAATTGCCATGTAGAAAAAAAAATGAATATGTTGTTGACGCTGGTCGTGAAACTACACCGACATTTTTATGAACTTTAGACTAACTATTTCATATATACAATAGCTATAGATTACTATAATATATATTATACAAAATAACTATCTCGCTAAATTGCACCCGATAATGGAATAAGATTCTCATGTCGTCAGCGAAAGATGAAAGGGGAAAAGATCTACTAATTCGTGTTCCACGAATGTGGGATATTGTGACCGATATTTTACATATTATACATTTGTTTTGTATTAGAATAGTTGCTTTGAAAATTGATAGTTGTACGTGGTGAGTTGAATTTTCTATAAAAATTAAAATTGTGATTAGTTGCTCTAGCGTAAATAATAATTATAATACTAATAATAATAATACTAATATATAATAATAATATAATAATAATAATACGTTTGAAACTTAGGGGTAAATCCATCTATAAATTGGAATAATTTTGAATGAATCGCTGTCCCGTGACAGCAATTCGGGTAA
>CM047884.1:13126125-13336746 GCA_026212405.1 Petrea volubilis
CCACCGAAGTCGGATCTAAAAGAAGGAGAAGAGGATGAAGAAGAAGATGGGAAAACAGCTACGGGGAACGAGGAAGAGACGAGCTTTCCGAGCTTTTCTTGAAGGCAAAAAGCGCAGATCCCACCTGGGGTGTTGTTTTTGTATGGATGGTTTCACTGGTTTGTGCATTGCATGTTGCCTTCCGCCATATCTTCATGCACCACCTCCATCACCATTTTTTCCCCTTTAAAAACCCTCAAAAATCTTGAAAACCCAGATGAAAAAATGGTTAAAAGATTCAACCTTGGCTCTGGGTTCTTGATTTTTTGTCTTGTATGTGGCGTGAAAACTCTTGAAAAAACCGCAGCTTCCGTTGAAGGGAATGGTTTAACAGAGAAATTTCTGAACGAGAGAGAGAGAGAGAGAGAGAGAGAGAGAGAGAGAGAGAGAGTGGTCAAACGTGTGGAGGTGGTGTTGATGGACGCAGGAAATATGGTCTTAGAGTGATAAGTTTTTTGTTGATAATGTTACTTTCTTTTTAAATATTAAATATTTTTTCATATTTTTAGTAATATATTTAGTAATTTTTTGTTATAAAAAACTAAAATTTTTATTTAAAAAAAAAATGAGTCGGGTCGGGTCGAATCGGGTCATTGGGTGACCTGACAACAAATCAGGTCAACCCGAACCCAACCCGAACCCAATAAGATCAGGTTCGGGTTGACCTTTTCGGGTTAAGCATCGGGTCGGGTCTGATTCGGATTGGAGTTTTTCATGTTATACCCTTACATCAATCCGACCCGAACTCATCCGGCCCACCCATTTTGACACCCCTACATGGCTCAACGCATAGAAACATGCGGACCTAGTTAGAGGGCTCCGGTTTAGTGCTTAATGCCTACATGGGAAAGCCAATTAACTGATGAGTTAGAAGATTGTATTAGTTGGTAATGCATGATTTTATATTTTAGTTGGTCTTTTTATTTTCTTGCCTCGTTATGGGACTTTGAATGCAGATGTATTTGGTGTGTTCTATTTTAGTTGGTATTTTATCTTTTGTTTCATTATTTATGTAAATGTACTTGCATATCCACGTGTTTTTATAAAGTTATTGTGAGGGTATTTTGAGGCTTACATTTATAATTTTCTATGTAAGTTGATTTTTGAGCAATTTGAATTTTTTATTGCATAATCACGTTACATCTTTTATTATATTCATCAATTTACATCACGTGTTGATGAACGAGATAAAAAAAAAAAGAAAAATTGATGATATAGAAAAAAAAATATAAAGATTTTTGTCCTTATGTCGACCGCTTACGAATACACGTGGCGTGTATTGATGAGTGTAATAGAAGATGTAACGCGATTATACAATAAAAGATTCGAACTGATTTTTGAGCAAGTTGGAACATCTAAAACCAATTGAAAGAAATTGATCGAGGATATTTCAATAATTCACTAACAACGGATCTTTTTTTGTAAACGATGATATAGGTCAGGAAGGTATTGACAATTTTAAAAGTAAAGAAACGAGTTTGTTTGTAATTCTGACTAAATTCAGAAGAGGTGTTGATAATTTATAATTATTCCTATAAAAACTTATATATATACACACACATATACATATACAAAGACATGCATAGATATCATACAATTTTATTAATTACACCTAAGGTTCGTACATGTTTAAATTTTGATGTCTTTGTAACTTGTAAGTTATTGTTAAAATTAATGCATTGTCTAAAAAAATCCAAGCACATTTAATTAGAGAGAAAAATCTAGATTATATTTCCCTAAAAAAAATCCGGCCACTGATTAGCCAAAAATCTAGATATTATATAGGGCGAATTAAGTTTACTACCTCTGAGGTATGCCTTATTTACAAAAAATACCCCGACGTTTGGAAAATTACAATTACCCCCCTCAATTGAGGGGTTTCATGTTATATCTAACGGTAATGGCAAAAAGTCATCTTTACCTTTAATAATTTAAGCCCAAAAAAAAAATTAAAATTAAAAAACCCAAAATACCCCCATTCAAACTAAAAATAAATTTTTAAAATTTTTTTTTGCCCTTTCCCCCCCCCCCCCCCTTTTCAGATTTTCTTTCTTCCCCAACCTTCCCTCTCTCTCTCTCTCTCTCTCTCTCTCTCTCTCTCTCTCCCCTCTCTCCCTCCCTCCCTCCCTAACCGGGCTGTTGGTATGGCGGAGGCAATGGTGGCGGCAGACGGCGGCAGGGGCGGGTCGGTGGACGACGATGCGTAATTTCTCTCTCCCTTCTCGATCTCTCTCTCCCCTCTCGATCCATCTCTCTCTCTCTCTCTCTCTGTCTTTGATGGTGGTATGATGGGTGTTGGAGATGGCGGTAGAGATGGTGGTGGTCGGTGAACAGATAGATCGAGAGACGGCGGCGGCGGCGGCGGCGGAGGGAGACGGTGGTGGTATGGGCGGGGGAAGGAGATGGCGATGGTGGTATGCGGTGGAGATGGTGGTGGTGGTGGTCGGTGGTGCGGTCGGTGATGTAGTGGGTAGATGGATCTAGAGACAACGGCGGCGATGGAGGGAGATGGCGGTGGTGGTATGCGGTGGAGATGGTGGTGGTGGTGGTCGGTGGTGTAGAGAGAAATTTTGAGAGAGAGACACGTGAGAGTGAGAGAGAGAAAAAAGAAAAAGAAAAAAGAGAGAGAGACGTTAGAGAGAGAGAAAAGAAAAAGAAAAAAGATTTATATATTTTTAATCAATAATTTTGATATTTAATTAGAATGTAAATAATTTTTTATATTTATAACAACAAATTTTAGAATATTATAAGATACTTTTATATATTTTTTATTTATTAAATATAATTTACATAGTACAATTATATATTTTAAAGTATATATTTACAATTATTTGCATAATTATATAAGAGATTTAATTTTTAAAAAAAATATTTAACTATGTATAATACTTTTAAAATTATTAAATATGAAATTTTTATATACTTTTTAAAAATTTCAATTAAAATTTTAAATATTATATTCAATTAGCGTCAAAAAACAACCAAAAATTCAATTGAGGGCAAAATAGTCATTTTGTTATGGTCAAATACTTATTTTTATTTTCAGAAGGGTAATTTAGGAAACTTCAATTTTTTGACTAACGGCAGGTGTAATTTGTTGGACGGAATTTAAATCGAGGGGGGTAATTGTAATTTTCCAAACATCGAGGTATTTTTTGTAAATAAGGCATACCTCAGGGGTAGTAAACGTAATTTTCTCTATTGTATATGAGTATGATTAAGTCTGTATTGCTGTATCTTTTTAAGGTTAATTGCAATTTTAATCCTATAAGTATGCTCTAGTTTAATTTTAATTTCATTCGTTTCACTTTTATCAATTTTAATCCCATAAATTTTATCTTTTAGCACTTTTGGACTTTTTTTTATCACGTTCCATCAATTGTTTAATAGAAAAAGCAAGCGCGTGTGACACACGTGGCTATTAAATATGCTTGAATAAGCATTGTATTGCATTCTCTTTTTCAACCATTGATCTATTTAGAATTTATTAGCCAAAATTCAGCCCCCAATTCTTTTTTTTTCCCTCTAGTTTTTCCTTTTTGTATTGCTTATTTTCCCTTCAAAACGATAAGCGGTCACAACACACACTATTCTTTTCCTCAAAAATCAATAGCAGGTTGAGATTTAAACAACCAAATGTCTTGTGTGCGCTTTCTCCGTTAAATAATTGACGGAAAGTGAAAAAAAGTCCCAAATTTACTAAAAAGTAGAACTTATGGAACGAAATTGAGAAAAGGAATCAAACAAAATTAAAATTAACTAAGACATACTTATAGGAATATAGGATTAAAATTGCAATTAACCCTATTCTTGACATTGTCGGTGGCACATGGCAGTATAAATACAAGATGTATGTTAGCATGATTGCAAGCTAGAACGGCAAGAAAGTTGTGGAGCCCAAACGCTACGTTCAAAACATTGCCCCGATATAGGCCGGCCCAACTTCTTTGTCCCCAAGTACATTGACCTATTTTCCCCTCTTTTCAAAACTCACTCTATTTTTATATTTCTGTTAAACTTTTAACCAAATATTTAATCTTATTTTAAATTTATTTATTTGAATTATCATAAACTTAAAAATTATATTAAAAATAATTATAAAGTAGTATAAATACTAGAAATAGTTAAACAAAAAAATATATTTATACTGAGAACCTAATAAAAAATTGATTTATGTTATTAATTTTTTTTTTTGATGGTAGATTTATGTTATTAATTTTTTCTTTGATGGTAGATTTATGTTATTAAAATTTTATTTGTATCATTTGATCAAAAAGGATCTGATTTTTGTTAAGTATTTCCCATGTCGAATAAATAATCAAATATAATGAAATTTATAATGGTTTGGACAATTTTCACCTTATGAGCTGTTTTTTACAAAATTTTGAAATCCATCTTTCACAAAATTTTGCTAAGATACTATCAATCTCATCTGTAGAAGCGTGCAATTATATGTGTTGCATCATAAGATACTTTTTAATTTATATGTTACATGGTATTTATGCAATAAATGGATATATAATAACCTTGTTGCTGTTCAAAGTACAATCGTTTTTATGGTATCAATTATTATTAATTTTTTAACTCTTTACTTGTTTCAATTTTATAATTTTTTACACATTAATAGCTTATCTATATTTTTGGTGAAAATAGTTAAAGAAAAACCATATGTTTTTTTGCAATATAATTAGATAAACCTGAAAATACGTCGTCATACAAAATTTTTGTGGATCTTTTGGCAATTACTTCAAGGAACAATAGGCCTGTTATGGTACCGTTTTAACTTATGGAGTTAAAACGGTAAAGTGCAGTGATAATAATAAAAATAAATGATTGGTAAAATGAAAAAAAAAAAGAAAAGAAAAGGGGCCATGGCACTTGGCCGGCAGAATTTTTGTTTGCTCCATAAGTTTTTTGGTTCTCGCTTTTTTCTTCCAAACAATATATAATGAGATTATTATGTTTCAACTAACACAGGAGATTGATAAAGCAATAGAGTAGATTAGAATCACGAGTTACATGAGTAACGGGTTGTTTTCGAGAATCATTAGTTGCCTTGTGCAATTTATCTTGAAATCATGCATGAGTTATATCAACAAAGGTCAGTTTCGAGAATCATTAGTTGTCTTGTGCAAGTTATCTCAGAAAAGGAAAGAAAAACAAGAGAAATAATTCATACGCGTGTAAACTACTCCCTTCATCCCATAATAAATATCGTTTTATAATATATTTTTTTGTTCTATAATATATGTCTTTTTCTCATTTTAAGAGGCACTACAGGAAAAAAGGCCAAAACTGGGGGGAAAATCAGGCGGAAATTTCGCCGGAAAATGATAAATCCGGCGGAAAACCGGCGGAATCGTGTCCGCCGGTAAAAATGGCCCCGGAACGCTGTTTCTGGCTGAAATTTCTGCCGGACTGTTCCACCGAAAAGCCCATCCGGCGGATTGTTTTCCGACAGAAATTTTGGCCGGAATTCCGCCGGACCGCCGCCGCCGCCGCCGGATTAGTAACTCCCAAAATATGCAAATATTTGTATAAATAATAATAGTTAAAATATAGTTTGATACTATATAAACATATATATTATATATACTATATAAACATATATATATACTATATAGACATATGCATACCTATAAGTATATTATATACATAATTAAAAGATAGTATAAATAATAATAGTTAAAAGATCGTATTGATATTATATAAATATATTTCCCCAAAGAGTGTTTTTAATTTAAAAAAAAAAAAGAAATTTTGTTCTTGCATAGACTTGAAATTGGGACATCTTGGATACAAGTCTAATGCCTTGCCATTGAACTACTTCCAAACTTTTTTATTGTTTTTCCTAATATATACTAATATCACGTTTTTAATTAAAAAAATTAAAAAAAAAACCGGGGGAAATTTTCTCCCGATTTTTAATTTAAAAAAAAAAGAATTTTTGCTCTTGCATTGACTTCGAACTTGGGACCTCTTGGATACAATTCTAATACCTTGTCATTGAGTTACTTCCAAGCTTATCTATTGTTTTGCCTATTATATATTAATATTACGTTTTTAATAAAAAAAAAAATCGGGGGAAATTTTTCCCGGATTTCCCCCAGTTTTTAATTAAAAAAATTTAAAAAAAAACTAGGGAAAATTTTCCCCCAGAATTTCCCCTGGTTTTTAATTTAAAAAATTCAAAAAAAAATGGGAAAATTTTCCCCCGATTTTTAATTTAAAAAATTCAAAAAAAAATTTGGGGGAAATTTTCTCCCGGAATTTTCTCCGGTTTTTAATTTTAAAAATTCAAAAAAAAATCCGGGGAAAATTCCGCTGGAATTCCCCCGGTTTGAATCCGGCGGAATATTCTCCGGGAATAATTCCGCCGAAATCCGGCATTTTTTCTGTAATGAGGAAATCTATTTGTTTTTTTTAACATGCTCTTAGACTCTAGTTAATATATTTTATGAATTCTTAAAAAATCTCACAACAACCCATTACCATGGGGTTATTCGCTACAAGAAAAAATTGCGAATTTTTCAGTGAAATTCAGCCGAAAACACTTAATTTCGGCGGAAGGAACCCACTGAAAATATTTTTGTTGCTTTTCAATTTTGGCAAAATTTTATTCAAAATTTAAATATTTTTCAACGGATTTTTTAAAAAATCAAATTCTTTTTTGACAAAATTATCCGTTGAAAATTCCGTCGGAATTTATTGATTTTTTATTAAAATAAAGTTCCAACTGCGTGCCCTACAAAATCGAACCCATGACCTCTACCCCTCCCTCACACACGTAGACATGTATACCTATACACTCCCGAAATTTAAAGTTAAATTATCAAATCATTTATTTTAATTTAGTATAACTGTAAGTGATGCACACTCTACGTGTATACAAATTATAAAAAATATATGCTTTAATTTAGTGCTTAACTTTCTTAAGGATCAAGTTAGGAATATATTATGAAATTTCTTTTATGAGAATACTCTTTTTGGAGAATCAAAAGCATTAATTACTGGTTTCAAAAAAAATTATTTATTAAACATGGTTCAACTTCCAAAACCTAAGATAATTGATAAATTAAGTGATTTGTGGGTTGAGAACATGGATTTTCAAATTGGATGTAATATTACCATAGTGACTTTTCTATTTTCTTGTTGTAGTGATTTTAGGTAAATTAATTTATAATTAATATTAATCCATTTCCTTAATTGTTATGTAATTATAACATTAACCGACATCTATTGTGGGTGGGACGAAAAGGAATAATATACTTTCAACTCTTTGTAACAACCATTATCATCAACCAAAAATAAAACTGAAAAAATGGGTAAAAAAGAACCGTGACAAATCATGAGATTATATGAAATGATTTTAAAATTAAAAAAATATTTTATGACATGATTATATCCATATCCTATGATTCATCCGCGATGGGAAAAGATACACATGTTTGATTAAAAATTATAATTGTGCATGTTTTTTTCTTAACATAATAAATATGTGATAGTTCTTCTTTAACAACTTAAACTTTTATATGAGAAAGTTATTTAACATCATATCAGAGTTAAGATCAACTAAGAGGTTCTGTGTTTGAATATCAGCGCCACTCATTTAAGGAAAAAAAGAATTTCATGTATTTCATACAAAAAAGAAGTCCACCTATACGTGTGACGAAAGCATATTGAAGATAATAAATATTTAATAATTCTCATTTCTAACAATTTACAATTTTAAATGGAATTGTCATTTAACAATTTTGGACACGAAAGGTCGAAATCATAACAATAGTTTTGAAATTATCACACACGAAACGCATGGGAAGGGACTACATCATGTGACCATTTCCAGTGAACACTATGCATGGGACTATAAAAGAGTGCATCAATCCTCCACATTCCTTACTTAGATATACAATAGCCAGTAATATTCATTTCCATCAAATAAATTATTTTTTCAATGGAGAAAAAAGATTTTGATGCAGAGGATATTGAGTTCGAGGAGTTGCTCCAAAAACTCGAACACCAGACAAATTGGGACGGGCGGCCGCTGGTCAGATACAACGGCTTTTGGTGTCCCGAAATCTGTCTCCGGCCGACATTATCATGTCAAAACAACTTTAAAGCAAGAAAAAGCGATATAATATTATCAACTATGCCTAAATCAGGAACCACTTGGTTGAAAGCCCTGGTTTTCGCAATCGTCAGTCGCAAAAATTTTCCTGTTGATCAAAGCCCTTTGCTCACTTCGAACCCCCATATGCTTGTCCGTGGGTTTGAATATGTCGTTTATCGTAATGAAAAAAACCCTAATCTTGAACATATTCCGGATCCGAGAATCTTCTCCACCCACATGTCTTTTAGTCTCCTACCCGATTCCATCCACGAATCTGAATGTAAAATTATTTATATCTGTAGGAATCTTTTGGATCAGTTCGTTTCCTACCGTAATTTCTCACTCACCAATAATTTAGGAAAATTGGATGATGCGGAACCACTATCCAAAGAAGAGGCTTTCGACTTGTTTTGTCAAGGAATTCATCCATTTGGGCCACTTTGGGAACAAATGCTGGCATACTGGGATGCTCATTTGAAAAACCCTCAGAAAGTGTTGTTTTTAAAGTACGAGAATTTGAAGGAGGATATCTCGTTTTATGTGAGACAGATAGCTGAGTTTATCGGGCTACCTTTTTTGTTGGAGGAAGAAAAACAAGGTATGGTGGAAGAAATATCAAAGCTTTGCAGCTTTGAGAATCTAAAAAATTTGGAAGTGAACAAGAATGGGAGTGTTCCTGCTGTGAAGTTCAGTTCATTTTTTAGAAAGGGGGAAGTTGGAGATTGGAAGAATTATCTAACTCCGACCATGTCTGAACGTCTCAAAAAGCTCATGGTGACCAAGTTAGAGGGATCCGGTTTGGTCTTCAATGCCTAGGGCAAGGCCAAGTGATGAAGAAGATTTGCATTTGTTGGGAATGCAATTTTTTTTAAAAAAATTTGATTGGCATTTTGTATTTTGTATTTCAATGAAAATGTATTCGGCGCATCGGTAATTAAAAAAAAATAGGTGGTTAAATATTAAAACGTTACATTTTGGGGGATAAAATATTTTTTTCCTCTATATGTTAGTGATAATTTTTTCATTATTGCTTGTCATATTGTCACCAATTTATTCATTTTCTTGTAGTGTGTTTTAATTTTTACAAAGTTACTTTCGACATATAAGTTTAGGTATTTTTTTTTCTTTTTTTGGAAAAATTCGTTCTCTAAATTAGGTGTATTTGTTTTTATCCTTTACGTTTGTGTTTTTCAATTTTAGTCTGATTTTGAACTATTCCAGTGGTCAAAGCAATTATGTGGCATGAAGATAAGCCAAAAAATTTTCGCCGGTGCTGACATGCCAAATAATTTGGGATTTTTTGCTAATTTTCTCCCCAAATTGCTAATGTGAATGACACACACTATTTAATTAAAAATTTTAAAAAAACCACATACATACACAAATATAAATACACATACATAAACACACACACACACACACACACATATATATATATAGAGAGAGAGAGAGACAATAGAGAAAAGAGAAAAGAAATTGAAAAAGAGAAGAGAGGGTGGGCAGGGGTGGGGGGCAACCTCGCGGAACTTTGGAGGACAAGGGGGGTGGGGCTAGAGGAAATTTTGGGGGGTGGCGAGTGGGCCAGGGGAGAAAGAGGTGGGGCGGGGGGTGAAGAATAAGAAGATGAAGGAGGTGATTGGGGATTTTTTTTAATTAATTTTTAGATAATTTAGATTTATTTTTTTTAGAAGAATAAGGGTATGGAATTTTCAAGTTTTAATATTTCATATTTTATAATAGATTATTGTATTTTTGGTCTATTATATTGGCCCCTTTTTATATTGAAAAAACTTTTTACGTCTATTGGCAAAAATAGGACACAGTTTCAAAAATTTTACAATGTTAGGTCAAATAATAGAATTCAACCAAAATATGCCATGTTGTTGCTAGGAAACTCCTAGCTGGATTGTTTTGCTTACGTGGATGATTAGGTCAGTGATGTTGATTTATTAGATATCAGCTAAATTCTCACCCCAAAAATATTTGAGGTAACTTGAATTATTTATGACACAACTTTGGCCACCCTCTCCAGCCATTTGAACGCACGTAGCTGTTATTGTTAATTTTTCTACAAGTTTTTTTAATTATTTAAACTCTCTAAGTTCAATTTTTATAATTTATTAATCTAATTTTGATATTTTATATTTAATTATTTTTTAAAAAAATATAAATTTTTTAATACATATAAAATTATAAATTATTTTTATAAATATAATTTTTTTTATAAATTGTTATATACATGTATGTATATGTGTGTGTATGTGTAGACGAAATTATTTTAATACATATACAAATCTATAAATTCTTTTTATAAATATAATTTTTTGCATAAATTCTCTTTGTAAAATTATATATATGTGCATATATGTATGTATGTTTGTGTGTGAAAAATTCTTTTTGAAAAAAATCAAAAAATAATTGAAGGTAAAATGCTACCATTAGATTAATAAATTTTAAAAATTAAATTTAGAAATTTAAACTATTATAATTAAATATATAGCAACATTTATTACAATAAGTGCATTCAAGTGGTTGGTGTAGCTTAGTATTTCACCTTAAGACAACATGGGTTTGAATCCATATTAGAACAAAAATTTTTGACGTGAGATTTAGCTATTTAATATTCACAACACTAACCTAAAGTCAGCTAGGAGTTTCCCGATGATGACGTGGCATTTTTTGACTGAATTCCATCATTTGACCTAACATTGTAAAAACTATGTGCCCTATTTTTGGCGATGGACATAAAAAGTGTACTCATTGTGAAATGAGGCCAATATAATAGACAAAAAAATGCAATAAACCCTATTGATAATATATATATTTATAGTTTCATTAAATTTTGTATTTATTTGAATTAATTGAATTTACATTATTTATTTTTGTATGAATTAAATTAATTGAATTTAGATAATATCTTTTTATATAATATATATATATATATATATTTCAATTCTGAATTTATAATATTTATATAAATTAAATATTTTTAAAGAAAAAATTACACTGACCACCCTTGAGGTTTGGCTGATTTACAAAAAATCCCCTACTTTTTCAAAAATTACCAAAAATCCCCTAAGGTTTCAAAAATATTACAAACTTATTCGAATTTCCAAAAATACCCATTTCCCTTTTTTGGCTGATTTACAATGACCACCCTGAGATTATGCTAATTTACGAGAAACCCCCTGCGATTTCAAAAATTACCAAAAACCCCCTGAGGTTATACTAATATTACAACTAACACCTACTTAGGTTGACTTATCAACAATATTAATTCTTTTTTTTTTCCTCTGTAATATTGTTATCATAAAATTTTCATTTAATAGATTTGAAAAAAAATGTGATTACTTATTCAAATAAATATTTCGAATTTATTTTTGATATATCTGACACGGTGTCGGACACGGCTGAAGGACGTGTCCGACACGGTTGGAGTTTTTTTGATATATTACAAAGTTTAAATGGGATTTTTTTTAAATTTTAAAAAATTTAGTAAAAATACTGAAAATAACAAATAATTTTTTTAATCTTTAAATCTTATAACCTAATTAAGAGGTGTTTATTTTAATGATGAATATTATTATTTATCTATCACATACTTTAATTTAAAAAATTATAAATAGATAATATAATATAAAATATTTTTTAATAACCGTGTCAGAGTCGTGTCGTATCCTAAAATTTTGAGATTTTCTATATTGCCGTGTCTATGTCGTATCGTGTCGTGTTCATATCCCTGTGTCTGTGTCTGTGCATCATAGACGAGAGTCTTGACATTCCATAAATTTTGGGACAAGAAATATGTTCTATTTTAATTGTCCAATAGTCCTATTTTAAATCGCTTTCTTTCAACAAACAGTAGACTATTTTAATCTATTTTAATTATATTCAAGCAATATAATTAGTCGGAATCATGATCAGTTATGGCGTTGTTTTCGAGAATCATTAGTTGGCCTGTGCAATTTATCTTGAAAAGCAAATTGAGAAAAAAAAAACAAAGAAAAATTGATCACATGCGTGAGCAATGATATACATCCCACTATTTGTGACAACCATTGTAGTCAGCAAAAAAAATAAAACCGAAGAATTTGAGAAAGAAAAAGAAATTGCAACAGATTATCAGATTACATATAGTGATTTCAAAATAATCAAAAACAATTATTTTATGACATTATTATATTCATATCCTAGGTGTTGGCTTTGAGGTTGTTAGTCATTTAATAAAATAGATCTAGTGAATAATTGGGTTATTAACTTAAGCAATAAAGGTTGTCGGTACTGTGCAGGAATTGAAAAAAATGTTAAAGAGTTGATATTGAAATGAAGATTGATTTTTAACTATGCTTTAAATGTGACAGATTTGGAGGATGTGATTTGGTTGGAGGCGAAATTTTGTCGTACAAGAAAATCGAAACATGATATTAATTAAAAGCATATTTTAGGTAGATGAAATGTCGAAATAAATGATTTTAGTATTAACTTTTCCATTATATAGAGTGCATCAATAGTATTCCACACTCCACAGATAATACAACAATACTCAATATTAATTTTCATCAAATTATTTTTTCAATGGAGAAAAAAGATGATGCAGAGGATATTGGGTTGAAGGAGTTGCTCCAAAAACTCGAACACAAGACCCTGGCGGCTTTTGGGGTCCGGAAATCTGTCTCCGCTCAATATTATCATGGTTCGTCGTAATAGTTACGGGAAATGGAATAGAGGCTACCGTTCTAGTTCCGTTGCAAAGTCACTCGGGAAATTCTAAACCAGACCCGGCTCGGCAAACCAGTGTCAATCATGTGGCGAATGTTTTACACTTATCCTATGACTGGTCGATAATTTAAGGAGAGTGACCAATCTTTTGGAAAGTGCAATAAATTTGTCATATGATTTGTTAGGTTCGGCCGAACTAGGTCCGGATTAGAATTTTTCAAGTCACAAAAAGGTCGCAGTTGTTCCACACATTTTAATGTCGCAAGCCACAATAAGTGTGCCTCTTTCATTTTTAGAAGAGAATCTCTCAGTTACTTTTCTTTTGTTTCTTTCCATGGTTAGTTAAGTGCTAATCTTTTTTGTTTTGTTCCTTTCCATTCAACAATCAGGTCCGACTATATTTTGTTTACCAATTTTTCAACAATTTCGAGCATCACAACATTCTGTTCCGGCGAACCAAATGCTGGCGTACTGGGATGCTCATCTGAAAACTCCTCAGAAAGTGTTGTTTCTAAAGTATGAGAATTTGAAGGAGGATATCGCATTTTATGTAAGACAAATAGCTGAATTTATCGGGTTACCTTTTTCGTTGGAGGAAGAAAAACAAGGTATGGTAGAAGAAATATCAAAGCTTTGCAACCTTGAGAATCTCAAAAATTAGAAAGTGAACAATAATGGGGGTGTTCCTGCTCTCACGTTTAGATCATTTTCTAGAAATGGGCATGTTGGAGATTCGAAGAATTTTCTAACTCCGACCATGTTTGAATGCCTCAAAAAGCTCATGGAGACCAAGTTAGAGGGATCTGGTTTGGTGTTCAATGCCTAGGGCAAGGCCAAGCGATGAAGAAGAGTGTTTCATTGGGAATGCGTAATTTTTATTTTGATTGGTGTTTTGTATTTTGTATTTTAATGTAAATGTATCGGGCCTACTGTTCTTATTCAGTTGGTGTTTTATCTTTTATTTATTATTTGTCTCTCAATGTATGCAAATATGTTTGTGTCTCTATATTTATTTCAAAATTATTGTCGGTATATTTTGAAACTAATATCATTACAAGAAAACACTCTTTTCACTAACGAAAATTTTGTGACAGGGAGATTTTGTTACAGATTTAAGGTATCTATAATGGATTAGTGACAAAATTCAATGTAGATAGAACAAAAGAACCAATCAGTGACAAGGCACTTAGTAACAGAATTGTTATAAACTAAATTCGTCACAGAGATTAAATTTATAGTGTATTTGTATGTTGCTAAAAGGAATGTATTCTTATAGTGTATCTTTGTTCTAAGTAAGTACATGTCTGAACAAGTTGGAACATTTAAATCACATCATAGTTGTTATTGGGGTTGTAGTTCAGTGGTGGAGCTGGGTTTGAATTGGATACCATTGAGGTTTTGAGCTTGAATTCTCTTGTCATCTTCCATTTTTTGTGGGTATGTGTATTTGTATGACATTTCGACTGACATTTATAAATTATAGAGTATTTCGAGTTGATTATATATATCAAAAAAATCCCATCATAGTTCAGACGGACTATTTATGTAATTATGGTTAAGTTAATTCACCCTTAATTTTTTGTCCCAAAAAAGAAAAAAAAATTGTTTTCATCCTTTTTTTTTTTTGAAGTAAATTGAACTTTGTTCAATTAAAGGTTAGATTCACTTTGCCCACCTAGTCTATTCTTCAATTAAAGGTTAGATTTGTTACAGTGTTCCACAATGTACATGTGGGTGTACTTGTGGCGTTGTGCAGTTTGTGGATACTGCCTAATCTTTAGATATGTCGATGCAATTTTTGATGGGGCTGAATGAGAATTATGAGGCTGTAAAGAATCAGATTTGGGTTATGGAACTGTTGCCCACAATTAACAAAGCCTTTGCTATAGTACGGAGGGTGGAGTCCCAAAGAGATGCACAAATTTCCTTCACTGAGGCTGGAGATAATAGTGCAATGATGGTTAGAAATTACAATAATAAGTCATACGGACAAATGAAGACCAATTATAATAAGAAAAGTGACAGGTACTATGAAAATTGTAAGGCACCATGACATACCATAGATATTTGCTTCAAAATCCATGGATATCCGGATTGGTATAAAGAAATGAAGGAAGCTAGATGAGGCGTAGGTGGTTCAAATCCATCCAGAAAAGTGGTTGCTCCAGTTTCTAGTCAAAATGAGACACCACTTGATGTTAATGCAAAGACTATGTTCAATAATAGTGATTGGAGTGTCTCTATATCATCCATCATCAAGCAGGAAGTTGAAAAGTACATGAAAGGTAAATTGATGACTGAAAATGAGCATGTCAATTTTGCGATTGATTTTGCAGGTAATATACTACACCATTACTTTACTAGTCTGAATTTACAAGAAGGTGGTTTTTGAATTATAAACATTGGAACCTCCACTTACATGTGTTCTTCTTTTTCCTTTTTTAAAAAACATTTCATTCCAGATAAAGCCACTCCAATTTTTTTGCCAGATGGCTCCAAGAAACTTGTCACTCACATTGGACAAGTTTCACTTACTCTTAATACTATCTTACATGAAGATTTTTTAATTGGATGTCTATAATCAGATACGGATAATATCCGCTTTAAACGGATACGGATATTTTGCCCCATAAATGAATACAGATGCGAACGGTAATCAGATTTTCGATTATCCATTTACATCCATAATCCTAATCATCACACTTAAAAAAATATTAACGTGTAAATTAAAAATATAATATACGAGAAAGTAATATATAAAAAATTGATATATATGAAATATAAAAATAAAATATATACAAAAAGATAAATAAATATTAAAAATTAAATATCATATTGAAAAATATAAAATTAAAATAATATATATATATATATATATATATATATATAAAGCATACAACATATCTAATATAGTATATATTTCGATCTCTTAATATATAACATAATTATATAATATAGTATATTTATTCCCTTTTCACATTCAACCCCTACTCCCCTCCACCCACTACAAGAAAATGAGTAAATTGGTAACAATATGACAAGTTTTAATGAACAAAAATTGTCGTTAATTACATATAATTTGTGATAAAAAAAAATTATATTATCACAAAATAATGCTAATTAATGACAACGTAATGTATAAGTTGTCACCAATGATAATTAGTGATATACCTATGATGACAATTTAATGACAATAGAATCTTGTTATCAAGTTGTCTCTATAGGTATGTCATTAATTGTTAATGATACCATTAAAACATTAATTATTATTATTATGACAAAATAAAAGTTGTTGTCACTAAATAAATTCAATTAATGACAAAATAAAATTTTTTATCACTTAACAAATATATTAGTAACAATTTTTATATTATAATTTTTTTATTTTTGTCGCTAATATTACCTTTTCTTATAGTGAACCCAACACCCCAGCAAACGAGCATATAAAAATACACACTTCTACACACACGCATAAAATTACCCCATGAAATGTGAATGAGAATAAATTGAATATATATTATCAACTTGCCTGTATTATGAACACCAAATTTATTAAAAAGTCAAAAACCTTGAAATTAAAAACCGCGCAATGGAGTGCCGCCATCCAGCGGTGGTTCTGCTACTGTCATCTTTTCTCAAGTTTTTAATATTTTATATTTTAATATATTTTTATTTTTATTTTTTAACTTTTTGTCGAAATTTCCAGCCAAAATTCGATCAAAAATTTTAAATTTTGGTTAAAATTTCCTCCGAAAATTTAAAAATTAATATATTTTTAAATTTTCGCTCAAATTTTCGGCCGAAATTCCACCAGGAAACTTAAATTTTAATATTTTTTTAAAATTTTCGACTGAATTCCCCGTTGAAATTCAACTGGAAATTTTAAAATTTTATTTTTTTATTTTTTTAAAAATTCCGTCGAAATTTTTTGGTGGAATATTCCGTCGAAAATCGCGTTATGTTCTTGTAGTGTTATAAATTTGTTTTTCATATCATGGGCATGCCAATATCATACTTAATTTTAGGATTATTTCAATCATATGTTAATTTTTTGTAAGTGTGTCCGAATGTGTTTTTCTTATTTCAATTTCTTTCTTTCGAATGTATATACATATATATACATATATATATAAAATTATATTAAAATATAAATATGAACTGTTGATTTTTATTTAATTAAATACACATATATTATATTTTATTTTTTTGTAAGATAGAAAATTTGGTCCATTGATATCTATCATATTTAATATAGACCGTTGATTACCAATAAATTTAATCTAGACCATTGATTTTTACTCAAAAAATTCAACTATTTGAGTAAAAATAGACCAATAGCAATTTGACCCCTAAAATTCAAACTATTACAACTTTCCTCCGTTTTCATCCTACTTTGAATGGCCCGTCTACTGTTATTACGTGGATGTTATATTATTGTTGACTAAGTCAAAATACCCAGTTTGTTTGGCTGCAGATTACAAATTATTTGAAGTAAATTATGACCAAATTGATGATTTCGAGGCAATTTATCCTAAAATTGAAATTTCTTTGCAAACCAGTGCACCGTTTCAATAGTACTCCAAATTAAAGTCTTGAAATTGAAATTGGAAAATATACGAAAACAAAATTACAATTTTTCCTTTTATTTTTGTCGGTAAAGTTTGACTCTAAGGAGTCGTTTACTTCCTAGGTTAATGATGGTTTGTTTAATTTAACCCTTGTTGTCAACCGTTTACTTTGTTGGTGTGGCAAACCCCCATAAACCCGGAGCCCCGGGTCAACGAACGGTTGTGGATGGATAATTTGACTGCCCAAATTGGGCAGTTAAAATAAACCTTCACAAAGTTGGCTCAATACATTACGAAATTAGCCCCCATTATTGACTGAAAATTACCACTTTTTGCCCTTCAAATCCAAACAAAATCCTCCATCAGATTTCTCACGCAATGAGTCATCCACAGAATTCTGTCTTCCCCAGAAGTCTTACCCAAATTACCTCTCTAGGGTTTGTTAAGTAGCGTGAAGTCGGGATCTCTGACCTTCTCTGTCGTCAGTGCCTCAGCCCTATTCTGTCGTCGGCGGCGTAAGCAATCGAATATTCTTAGTTAATTGATTTTGTTCAACACTTTTTGGTAGAAACTGAGCCAAGTCTTGTAGCGACAGGATGGAGTTGTGATTGGTTTCATCCTTGCATATTATTTTCGATCAAATCATTTTTTTGGGTTCGTTGATTTTTAATTTGTTTTTCCTTTTTTTTCCCCTTCCTTCGGTTGCAGGGGGTTTGGTAATCCAATGTTTCCTTTGGATATTTCTGCATTTTTATTTCCCTTAATTTGTTTTAGATCCCAATTTGAACGATTTGCGGGAATTAATCTTCTAATCGGTTGGTTGTGTATCTCCTAGCAATCGAAAACTAGTTCCTGCCAAGGTATTGTGTATTTCAGCAACTATGAAGAAGCTATTTCATCTTTTTTGTTTTTTGTTTTTTTTTTTTTTGGTTTGGAAGCTGCCTTATCTTCATCTTTTTTTTCATTTTATTTTTTGGTTTGGAAACTGCCTTGTGCTTACCCAACCGATTCCAAATTCGTCGGACCACCATATCGCTAGGGGTGTTCTTGTTCTTTGTTAACTCAATTGGGAATTTGGGTGTGCTCTAATTGTTCTTATCCATTCCCATCTAACAAAATGAGAAGGACACAAATGTAATAACACCATGAAAAACATCCAATTTTACAAGAAAAGTAAACATAGTATTTGTTGACGGATAAAACAAACTACAGTTAAATATAGAAGTAAACGCCTCTGATACTCTCCAACGGCTTGTGTAAACCATCAAATTAACCCTCCCTAAACTTAACGTTTGTTGACTGAACTTGCAAAGTAAACGGTTCCTAATATGACTATTCTATTTAATTTGGTCCTAAAATTGAAATTTCTTTACAAAATAGTATACCATTTCAATAGTACTACAAATCAAAGTCTTGAAATTGGAATTGGAAAAATATACGGAAACAAAATTACTTTTTTTCCTTTTATTTTTGTTGGTAAAGTTTGACTCTACTATGATTGTTCTATTTAAGTTGGTGTTCAGAGTTTTGTTAGTGCAACATCTTCCACTATACACATCTCCCACTATATCATCATGCAATATTTTCTACGACACTTTGTGACATTGGTGGGTGGTCGAAAGAGAGAGATTTATCACATACAAAAAGAAAATTAAATTTTTTTTTTCTTGCCTCAACCACTTGCTAATATACATAACATGTACTGATAAATATAATAAAACATTATATAATTGTGTAGCAGAGGATTGATATTGTATTTTCTTTGTAGAAATATCTTGCTGCTGCAATATTTATTTCACGAGGCAATGACTTCTTACCAAGTAAGAGATAAGATTTAACAAATTTTAAAAGTTATTAAAATGGAAAATTTTAATTATGCAAACTCACATTTATGCTTGTAGATTTTTTTTCTCCTTTTGGCTAATAATACATTGACATTTAGGACTCTAATTATCTCAATTTCAATTTTAGGATATCCATTCAAAAATTTTTGACACATTTAGGACTCGATGCCTCGAATTGCGCACTTTAATCAGAAAATGACGTCACCGGCAGAATAATTAGAAATATTTGACATGTCCGCATTTATGTGGCGCTTGCGTGTCCTTTAAGATGAAATGGAGTTTGGGGGAGGGAAAGGGTGGAGATGGGGTTTGGTGGGGGTTTGGGTTGGGTGGGGTATATATACTATTAATTATATATATTATAGTGTATATATATTATAGTGTACATATTATATATTTTTTATATTATATAATTTTTTATATATTATTTTAAATAATTTATATATATATTTTTTTAAATTTTGTGCCAAGTCAACATTTGTAGCCGGATTTCAACCAAAATTTTAATTTGACATGTTGGCAATTTTTGTGCCATGTAAGAAAAATCCGATCAACTCAGATCTGGAGTCCCAACTGTGTCAAAATTTTAAATTCATGTTCTTAAATTGAAATTGAGATAATTAGAATCCTAAATGTCAAATTTGGACAACATAATGTCCTAAAAATGAAACACAACCTTTATCATTAACAAAACATAAAGAGAAATTCACTACAAGAATGCATACAAACCAATAGATTGTAAATTTAGTCTTTATAGAGGGATTTCATTTATAACAATTTCATTAATAAATGTTTTGTTATTAATTTTTTCTTTAATTTTATTTACATTGAATTATGTCATCAATCCATTATAAATACCTTAAATTTGTGACCTCATTTTCGTGTTTCTTCCAAGTTTCAATCGAATATCTATGTAGTTAATTGTAAATTCAAGAATTCTATTTTTATATATATATATTATATAATCAATAATGGTTTGATATAAATTTTTTTATTGTGAATTAATATTTTTTATATTTGATAATTAATAATGATTGATATAATATTTTGTTGTTATTCATTTGAGAATATTGATGGTGGCAATACGTACCAGGCCAATTTGTATTAAAAAACAATATTTTAAACAATGTTTTATATTATGGAAGAACGATATCTACTACCCCTCGAAAGATTAAAAACTACAATTGGTCATCAAAAATTTTTAATATTATCAAGACATAACCTGGAGAATTTAAAAATTACCAATACCCCCCTGAGCAGCTGATTTTCGGTCATTTTTTCATGAACTTTCGATTTACCCCTAATTTTTAACTTTGAGAAAATAAAAAACAAACTGAAAAATAAATGCTTCTAAAGACCAACAAAATCCGCAGCAATTGAATCGTCACGATCTCAACTTTCCGATGGCGCCCCAGTCAGCACCATCAGACTCCATTTCATCAGCGATCAAAGAGAGTCAAAATTCAAATTTCGCAACAGTCGCTCCGATTCCTACATCTGTTGCTGATGTTGGAGCCCCATCCAAAAAACCCACCCATTTCTTTTCCCAAAATCGCATATGACTCCCCTTTCTTTTCCCTTCCCGTTTCTTCTCCCCGGTGGCCACACTTTGGCCGACAACCGATTTTCTCACCACCACCAACCACACTTCCACTGCCATCACAGCTACCTCCAAACACCATCAATCTATTGTATGTATAGGGTACACTGGGTTTTTGAAAAGAAGATGTTATCTCTTGTTTGTACATTGTATATTTATTTATATATATGAAAATTTTAAATATTTAAGTATTTATGTCTAGGGATAATTACAATTACTACCCCTCCGAAGATTGAAAGCTAGAATTGGTCCCCCAAAATTTTTCAGTATTATCAAGATATATCCTGAGAAATTTAAAAATTATCAATACCACCACTACAATTTAGTTATATGACAAAGGGCATGCATGAAAAAAAATGTATGAAAATTAGAGTAAGGGTATATTCAGGTTTCATTAAGAATTTTGTTGACGTCGACTGTTTTTAACCGGCAACCAGCTAATTAGAGGGGTATTTGTAATTTTAGAATTCATAAGGGTATGAGTTGGTAATATTGAAAATTTTTGAGGGATCATCTGTAGTTTCGTATCTTTAGAAGGGTATTAGAAGTAATTAATTAACCATTTGGATTAAATAACACCGGGAATATATTTAATGGTTTTTTTAGATTTAGTTCATTCGATCATATTTCATGAACTAAAAAAATTGATACACCAAAATATGTATCATATATCAAATAAATTAATTGGTCCGATTTGATTTATCAAATATTGGATTTTTTTTTTTCATTTGACAATTTGATAAATTGAACTTTAAAAAAAATATAAATATGCTTCATAAAAAATACATCTTTGTTTATTGTTTCTAAATTATTTTCCCCATATATTATATATTACAATAATATTATCATAAAAATATTAGTTAGTGATATGTTAGGTTGGAAAATTATACGTTTAACTAAAAAGTAATTATTATGTTAAAAACATTATTAATTAGATACATTTTTTTTTTTATGTTCCGACTACCCAATTGACCAAGACAAAGAGATCAAGGTTGTTTCTTTTGTTTAGTAGTGAGACAAAATATATCTTGACACATTTGATTAAAATTTTCATATTTTGGCTTCATGTGTCATTTGATCGGTTAAGACGTCAATTGTTTGGATTCGTTGAGTTTCACAAATATGAGTGTTAATTTGCTAAATAGTAATATAATAATACCATTTGTATTTGATAATTTGTGATGATTGAAGTAACAATTTGTTAATATTTTTATATTTGATAATTAATAATGATTGATATAATATTTTGTTATTATTCATTTGAGAATATTGACGGGGGCAATACGTAACAAGCCAATTTGTATTAAAAAACAACATTCTATATTATGGACGGGCGACATCAATTATGGAGACGTTTTATAACGTGAAAAATGTCCAAAGGGGCAACATAGGAAGCGTGATCCACCCACTAATTATATTGCTGAGGAGGATAAAAAATAATCCCTTCATTTGTTATCCTTAAATACTCCAAACCTCACCAAGGATAATATCCATTAATATTATTCATTCATTTTCTGGAGTAGTTCACCAAATTTCTCTATCATCATGGAGAAAAGAGGTGATGATCATGATGCAAAGGACATTGAGTTCCAGGAGCTGTTGCAAAGCCTTGAACACCAGAGGAATTGGGACGGCCAACCCCTCGTCAAATTCGGTGGGTTTTGGTGTTCGGAAGTGTCACTCCGGCCTATATTGTCCTTCCGAAAAAATTTCAAAGCAAAAAACAGTGATATAATAATATCCTCTATGATGAAATCAGGTACCACCTGGCTGAAAGCCCTCGTATTCGCAATCGTCAATCGCAAAAATCATTCCATTGATCAAAGCCCTTTGCTCACTTTGAACCCCCACATGCTTGTCCATGGGTTAGAGCATGTTACTTATAAGCAAGAAGAAAACCCTAATCTAGAACATATTCCGAATCCAAGAATCTTCTCAACCCACGTGTCTTTCAGTCTCCTACCTGATTCTATCCGTGAATCTGAATGCAAAATTATCTATATCTGCAGGAACCCTTTGGATCAGTTCATTTCGTTCCACCAGTTCTCTATTAACAACAAGTTAGGGAAAAAGGTCGGGGACCCGTTACCCCTGGAGGAGGCTTTCGAATCGTTCTGTGAGGGAATCCAACCATTTGGGCCGATTTGGGACCAAATGCTGGAGTATTGGAATACCCATATGAAGAACCCTAAGAAAGTATTATTTTTAAAGTACGAGAATCTGAAGGAGGATGACTTGTTTCACGTGAGACAGATAGCTGAGTTTATCGGGTTACCTTTTTCGTTGGAAGAAGAAAAACAAGGCATGGTGGAAGAAATATCAAAGCTTTGCAGCTTTGAGAATCTCAAGAATTTGGAAGTGAACAAGAATGGGAGTATTCCTGTTTTCAAGTTCAGTTCATTCTTCAGAAAGGGAGAAGTTGGAGATTGGGTGAATTATCTAACTCCTGCCATGGCTGAACGCATAGAAAAGCTCATGGAGAGCAAGTTAAAGGGCTCTGGTTTAGTGCTCAATGCCTACATGGGAAAGCCAATTAACTGATGAATTGGAAGATTGTATTAGTTGGTAATGCATGATTGTATATTTTAGTTGGTGTTTTATTTTCTTATCTCATTATAAGTGTGACTTAATTTGAATGCACATGTATATGTGCGTTCTTCTATTTTAGTTGGTATTTTTGCCTTTTATTTCGCTGTTTATCTTTCACTGTAAATGTACTTGCATGTCCACGTGTTTTTATAAATTTATTGTCGGTGTTTTTTGAGGCTGATATGTATTTTTCTTTTTTTTTTTTCTAACTCAAAGAGTGTTTGGCTAAATTTTTTTTAAAAAGCTTATAAATTTATAAAGTTTATAAAATGTTTTTAGAGTTTATAAACTCTCGTGTTTTATTTTAACAATAAGTTGTTAAAGCGTTTGAATAAAATAAGATCCTGTAATTTATAAGATGTTTTGAGCTTATAAAATAAGATTCTTTTTGGTAAAAATAAGAGTTTATAAATTATTTTAAGTGTAATGATGATAAAAAAAATAATGATGTAAAATTAACTTTATGTAAATAAATATTTTTTGAGATAGTATGAATGTTATATTTAAAAAAAAATAAAGATATTTATATCATTTTATCTTTTGGAGTTAAGACAACTTATAAGTTGTTTCAAAAAAAAAATAAAATTGGAAGAGCGCTTTTTTTTTCCAGCTTATAAGCTCATAGCAACTTATAAGTTCTTTTATTTAAAAAATTAACAAACAAATTTTAGAAATTTATAAACTCTTCAAAACATCTTATAAGATAGTTTATGGAATTTACAAGCTTAGTCAAACACAAAAAATTGTTGTCCAAATCAGGTTTGGTCGTACCCAATCAATTATATAGTAAGTATTAATACACTTATTACGAAATTAATCGTTCTTTTTAAATTATATACTTATTATATAATAAATGTAAAGTACTCGTTACATAATTAATTTTGATGTGACCAAACCCACAGTTTGCCGCCAAACATTCTCTAAGTTGCTGTTTGAGCAAGTTGGAACATCTAAAACCAATTGTATTGGCCATTTGTGTGGGGCTCATGATTTAATTATTTCATCCGTACTTTTTATCTGTTAAAAAAAAGATCAAATAATTGTGGGTTGGGGTCATCGCGACGGTTGGTGTCTGCGCAATTCCTTTATTTATTTATTTACTTTTTTTTTATTTATCCAGATCATTATCTCTTGCAGTTGTGTTCCTTAAATTTTGTTGGAGGATTCTTGGCATCTCATTGGAGGATTCTTTTTACACAGTATGTTGTATGGATTGTATCAACATCATGAAATTTTTCCTGTTTTTATTTCTTTTTAATTAATTTCTATGGATGATATCTTATTGCATATGATAAATTAAAGGGGCTTTATTTGTTTATAAGCTGCATTTTCCTTTTTTGCATGGTGAGACGCCTTTTCAAATATAACAAAGTCCACTGTCTTCAAGTCAGGAAAAATTTTCACTTTTGATCCCATAAAAAAAATTTCAATTCACATTCAATTTCTTAGGATTGAAACCCCCACATTTAGTTCTATAAATAAGGACGGAGTCAGAAATTTGATTGAGTAGTGGCGAAATTCTTTCGAGAACGTTAGTTATTAAAATATATAATATGAAGTTTATATATAATATTAACATATAAAATAACAAAAGTTATCATATTTATGTGTATACGACCAATTAGAAGTGCTACAATCAAAATTCAAAAGGTATTAAAATAGATTTTTTTTCTTCTCTATCTTTGTTCTCATAATCAATACATATATATTCAAAGTTCAAAAAAATATTTTTTCTTTTTTCTCTGCCGTCACATTCTCCAAATCACTCCAAATTATATATGAAGTCTCAAATTAGTAAGATTCATTTAGGTTCAATAGCTCAACAAATAAACATCAAGATTCATTAAGTTTATTATTGAACAACTATCAAGATTCATATCAATAATCCTAAAATTCAAATCTCTACACAAAAATCAATTAAAAAATTAATAAAATAAATGTATAAATTTCAAAATTAGTACATAATACCTTTTTGTACGTTTCTTTTGAATAAAAGCTTGAATATTGTCGGGTTTGTGAGAGAAAAAAAAATTCTAATGGAAATTTTAGTGTTTTAATTGGAATATAAGAGACAAGTAAAATTTAATAGAATTTTTAATATTTTAATTTGTAGAGAAAAAGGGGAGAGGAAAGGGAAAGAGAAAGAGAAAGAGAAAGAGAGAGAATTTAATTATCATGGTTAATGAGACTAAGTAAAAATAAATCACCAAAAATAAAATAGAGTAGAGAAAATTACAATTTTTATTATATAACTTATATAAAAGTCAAATTTTTATTTTTGGGGAGGAGGTGAAATTTTGAGATTCCAGCAAATATATATACTAAAAAATAGATTTTTAAAAAATTGAGCCCCCCGCTCCATCACTGCCGATAAGATAAGTATCCTCTCCATAATTAGTCTTATTGGCTAAAATTTGATGTTGGATCAACACAAATTGCCCACATGTTTGACGACTAAGTTCGTGTGGCATTTCTCAACTTTTATTGTATATGTAACATCTTATGTTATGGTGATAAGGCAATTAATTAACTCATTAAAAATATAAAATATAATTTAATTAATAGAAAATAATATATGAAAAATTGTATAATATAAAATATATTTATTAAAAATACATGTTAAAAAATAGCTTATAAATAATATATTAATATATATATATATATAGAGAGAGAGAGAGAGAGCGGATAATTCCCATTTTCATCCGTTATGTTTGGGGATGTATATTTTTTGTTTATTATGTGTGTACTCTGTAATTTTGATCCTATATATTTTAAAATATTATAATTTCAGTCCGAATTCACGGGAATCCATCGGAACTTGCTGACGTGGTATATAAAATTGTGACGTCACGTCAACGAATTCCGATGGATTCTGGTGAAATCGAACTGATATTGCAATATTTTCAAAATATATAGGACCAAAATTGCAAATAAATACTTAATGGGCAAAAAATATATACCTCTAAGTATAACGAATAAAAATAACAATAATCCCATATATATATAGCAAAGCCTTTAACGGATGAAAATGACAATAATCCATTTTCATTCATCTGCATGTAATTGGGTTGGCCATTATTAGTGTTAAGTCTGTTTGGGCCTTTAAATAAAGCAAAGCCTTCATTAGGCCTGGCCCAGATGGATTTAATTTTCGCTGGGCTGTAAACTGGCCGGATCTGGAGCAAAGTTCGTGTACATTAATACCAAATCCGAATTTCAAAATTTTCAAAAATTTCAATGAAAATGAAAATCCGATAAATAATAAACAACAATTAAAAGTTTAAAATCGAACAACAATAATAAAAAATTATTTCCTTATATAAAATTTAGGTTAAAATGATAGAAGAATGTGTTAGAATATTAATATATATTATATGTATCAGTTTTTTTTAATTAAAGTACCTCAAAAAAGTAAAAAATAATGTGCTATTAATACTAGTACAACATATATATTTCATTTCATTTAAAATTATTTACTAATATTATATGTAAGATAATTTAGTAAAATAAGGTTAAATATTGGATCCGAATCTTTTAAAGATCGGATTGCTTAATTTTATATCTGATTCATTTATTGAACTACAGATATTTATAATGATTCATCGAAAACTTAAATCGATCAAACAGAAACTTAAATAAATTCAAATCAAATTTAGATTAAAAATATGAATTATTGTTACCCTTTTTTGTTGTTTTCCGTCAGTTTCAGACTTTTAGCTGTAACACATGCATGCAATGCGGGATAACTGTTATCACTGTTCATTGGTTACAATTTACATCTATATATCTCGTGAAAACCATACATCACTGGGGGCCACATCGAGGCCACTTTACTATTTATACAATTGAACGAATGAAAATTTGAGTCAACATCGAATTTGGTTGACTTAATCAATTATATAATAAATATTGAGGACGTTTGGGAATTGGGGTTGCTTTTGCTTTTGGAGAAGTTAGAGTTATTGAAAAAGTTGAAAAAAAGTTGGTAGTATATGAAAATAAAAGTTAAAAATTGATAATAAAAGTGTGGAGTGCTTGGAAATAAAATTGAAAAGCAATCAAAAATTGGTAGAAAATAGTTAAAAAAATTCAATTTATTTACAAAAATACCAAGAATCACTTTTAAGCTGCTAGAAGCAGCTTCTTCCCAACTTCTCAACTTCTATTTTTTTTCAACTTAATTTAAATAGAAATTACAAAATCAAACACTTAAAGTAGCTTTTTTGAAGCGAAAAACAACAAAGTCCTTTTTTTAAGTTTTCAAAACACCCCATTATTAACTATGTTACATGATTGGTAATTCTTTTTCAAATCTAATCAAATTCCATGATAAATTTAAATCATTAATCATGTGATTAATGATTAATGATGATAGGGAAACTCATAATCTTGCAATTTGTTAGGAGGATTTCTTGAAGTCTAAATTTTGAAAAATTCTTGTATGCATTTAATTTTGGGTCTTGTCTATGTATTAAAAAGGTCAGACAATATCATATGTTTAATTTATTTTTTTGTAACATAAAATTGTTTTAAACTATTTACATATAATTTATGACACAATTCTCAATATTTATTACCTGAACTGACCCTTTTAGTCCAAGTACGGAAAGTGCATCCATGCAACCTATGAGCAATCATTAGTCTGTGGCTTTTAGCCTAATTATAGACATATACCCCGTTTTTATAGCATGAGAATGTTGTCACCGGTTTGAAATTGGCAGTGCGCACGTGTAGTTTGTGTATATACGTATTATTTAAAAAAATAATAAGAAAGAAAGAAAACAGAAAACTACGAGTAATTATTCGAAATGATTCAATCTAAGAAGAAAAATAATACTATGTTTGGAATAATAATTTTGGTAAGAAAAAATAAAAAAAATGAAAAGGATTAAACACTAAAGCACACGATACTATTATTTAAAGTTAAGAAAAAAACTTTTTTTGAAAAACTTCCCTTTCAATTTTCGTTTACCGAAATTTAAGAACCGAACATAATGTAAGAGTTGAAACGAAATAGGGGAATGAAACGCAATTCAATAATCTACTACCAAGTTTTCAAACTCTTTGTCCCCAGAGTTGTGAGCAAAGTTTATTTTTGTTGGAGTTAACAACTTACGATTCTTGCTTTAAATTATCATTTAAAAAGAAAAAATCTAAATGGGTCAAATGCGAGCTCTACAAATGCATTTAAAGGTCAAAATTAAACTATGTTTTATATGTAAATATTTTTTTTTTATTAAATACATATTATAAAATATTTTTTTTATTAAATACATATAAAACATGCCAAGATTTTGACAATTAAACTTATGGATGAAATCCAAATACTTGATTCATACAATAATTTTCAGAGAATTTGGCACGCTTGTTTAATTTGGGAAAAAAAATTTAAAAATTTGAAAGTATATTTGCGGCTACATGTTTAACCTAATAATGGTTTTTGATTTAGAACGAGTCAGACTTGCATTCCCAATAATAGCATTTCCAATAAACAAACGGACTCCTAAATTACCTCAGTTAGATCATAATTACGTGAAAAATTAAGATCAAAGTATTTTATTTAATTAAGCCCCTTTTGAACAAAAATAAATAAATAAATTCAAAGCTAATTGAATCTAATTCCCTTCATGGCCAAAGAGAAAAGGAAGTTACCCTTTACATGAATGCGGGTGCATAAATAAACTCTTTAATTATAAAAATAAAGACAAACATCCCAAACAACAGTTTAAGACAACGTGGACAGACAAGATTACTTGGGCCCAAGTCTTATTAAAGTTCAAAAAGACTGCATTCTTATCACGATTTTTTTTTATTTTGCCCTTTTTGGGTTCGAAATTTTCAAATTATCTGATTTTTGGATAAATTGTTAAAAATACTCTTAAATGAGATTGTGAAACCCGGCCAAATTGTGCGCTGCATCCTTCGAAACGTGCACAAAAATATTTTGTGTCTTTTGATATTGGTCGAGTTTGGTGACTTCAGCCAACAAATTTGAATTTTTTCATTGTTGACCGAGGTCACCAGGCTAAGCCAACACTTTTATTTATTTATTTTTTATTTTATATTGTTGGCCGAGGCCACAAAGCTCGGCCAACATATATATTTTTTTAATTTTTTTTCAACTTTCTAGATAAAAAAAAATGTGCATAAATTCTAGTTTATGATCATTTACGTCCACCTCAGATATGAAAACATAAAAGACAAACAGATAATGGTTGACTTTAGTTTATGAAACAAAACATACGTAAACATATTTGAACTAAATAGATTAATTGAAGAAACAAAACAAGAAAATACTTTACTTCAATTAGAAACACTATGATACTAGTCAAATATTACATAGAAAAAGATAACAAAGATTAAATTTTTATGTTGAAAACGAAGAATGAACGAAAAGATAATAAATTGGTATTGTTGTGTACCAACTTGTTGGCGTTGTTGGGCACGTAGCCTTGTTCTTTCTCTTACTTGTGCCTGATCCATCTCATAATGAGTGCAAGTCGTAACGTCATGGCCGCATTGTTGCTCTTTTAACCGCTAGGGATTGTAGACTAATTTGAAATTAGCTACAAGCTAATATGCCTAATCCCAAATAAGTTCAAATCTACTTGCGTATGTTTACTGATAAGAGTCTACACTGTAGTACCGCATAAACAATTGACTGATGTCCATAGAAAATTGGGTTGCAACTGTTAAGACATATGAGTAGGGTATGACAAGTTGTTGTCAAATCCCACAAGAGCATGTACTTTTAGTTAGCTTCACGATGAAGAGACGACCAACCTTGTGGCCTATGTCTCTTGCAAGAATTGATACTGTATGATAATAGCACACAAAGTTCTTGATAACATGCGAACGTGAGGTATCTTTGTAAGAGTTGTATTAGACATATGCATGATTGGTTCATTGTTGGTTATTTGCTCACATTCTGTTTCCCATTACTGAAGGCTGATGGAATCAATTTATGGTGCGATTGAATGTGAGATCGACGAACACGACGATGGGCAAACGACGACCATCTTTGAAGGCACCGTTGATGCATTCGGACATATTTGTGGTCATTATGCCTGTTCTTTTTCCACCATCGTATGCAACTATCCATTTCTCCAACTCGATGCGGTCCAAGTATCTTTCTGCTTTAGGTTTGGTTGCCCGTATTTTCTCTATCATTTTGTTGAAGTCAAACTCAATTGGAGTATTCTCAACACTCCAGCATAGGTCTTTGGCCAAGACATTTTTTACCTTTGCATTTAAATTTGACCAAATGTGTCTCAGACAAAATCGATGGCATTCAAGAGGCTCTTTAAATGCAGCGAGTTGTTCCGCTGCGGAAGTTATGCCTATATGTTTGTTTGAAATTAGGCATGCACATTGGTTTTGTCCGATAACATGCAGGCTCAATATTAACAGGAATCATAATCAGGATTAGCGTGTTTCCTCGTCAACCAATGCGTGTGCGAGCGGTAACACATTTTGGTTACTATCCATTGTGCACGTAATGAGCAATTTGTGCTTGTACTTTGTATACAAATGAGTTCCACCAACGCTAGTCACCTTAAGGCTGTCACGTTTACATAAAAAGTTAAAAAATAAAATAAAATAAAATAAAACATTGGCCTAGTTACCCATGCTAGTCCAACCTGCCAAATTCTGACATTAGCTGCAACAATTTAAAATAAAAAAAAAATATTAAATGTTGGCCGAGATCGCCAATCTCGGCCAACTATATCATAAATATATGTAAAAAAAAAAAAGTGTTGGCCAAGCTTGGTGACCTCGGCCAACAATTAAAAATAAAAATAAATTAAATTGGTTAGCTGAGGTCACCAACCTCGGCCAACATAAAAAAAAATATATTATTGTGCACATTTCGAGGTTAGCAATGCACGGTTTGGCCAGACTTCACAATCTCGTTAAAGGGTATTTTTAAAAAAATTTTAGAAGTCGGGTATTTTGAAAAACTCGAACCCCAGAAAGGCAAAATAAATTTTTTTTTCTTCTTATCACCCCATTTAAAAACTCACATTTCTTAAACTATTTGTGTAACTTTTGATAATTGGATATGGCTTGATAATTGATGCACAAACATCAATTTCTTTATATCTATATATATATAAAGAATAATACAAAAACATTGTCAAATATAGTAACTAGTGACTGTTTCAGAATGTAGTAATAGCACTTCAAAGTGTATAATTAGTAGTGTTTTTTGAAATGTCAATATTATTTTTCTACTAAAACTGTTTGTTTTACCATGAGTTATGATTTTAGAACATTACTGCTAAATGAGAAGTGGGAACAAAATACGGTGCTAATAAAGGTAAAAGCAACTGCATAGGCAAGCGAACTAAAAAGCAATCTTTCTCCATTAAATTACCCTACTCCCCCCCCCTCCCCCCCCCCCCACCCCCACTCCAACCCCTTTTACCTTTTTCTAAAGGCTTAACAATGTGATTATTATTACACATGGATGAAAGAGAATTATAGTTGTAGAAATGGGGTGGAAACGAATTCAGTCGATTTGCATTTCTAACAAGCAAGCTCAGAAACAAAGTTGAGGTCGAGCTAAGGATCGTGAGCGAAATCTTTTAAAATAACAAATAATATATTAATGTTCCGATTCAATTTCGAGCCGTACATTTTGAATAAAGAAGAGGTGATACCGTTTCGTTCCAAAAGTTGGGAGCAAAACAATACTTTGTGTGGTTTCCGTTGCAGCTTTTGTTATTTAATAAATCAGAATTGTTTATTGTGTTTGGTTATATTTTTAAAATATTAGTAATACCGCATATTCTATATGTGTGCAAAATATAAAAAATATATATATTTTAATTTAGTATTTGATTTTTTTTAGGATGAAAATATAAATATATTATTAAATTTGTTTTATAAAAATATTTTTTTAAGAATTATTTGAAATAATTTATTAAATTATAATAATTTAAACATAAAATATTTATATGAAATAAAATTACATGATAAAGAATAAACACAAAAAGGAAAAAAAATCAAGTAATTGTAATTAGAGAAAGTGGTTTGTGGGTTGAGAACGTGGATTTCTTAAATTGTATGTAATATTACAATATTGACCTTTTTATTTACTTATTTATTGCATGTGTTTACTAATTAAAAGTGTAAAATTGGAACATCAAAATTTGATATCCGAATTGAATCGATTTCATGTAAAATTTTAATTTTAGCCATAATTTTACATATCGCTATTTATTCCACATAAAATTGATGGGCAAATTTTGTAAAATTACATAAATAACCATCATTTGTGAGACAATAATGACTTTCTTTTTATAATAGTATAGATAACTCTCATGGTGGAGAGATGAAATGGCATCACCAGTTATTTTGTTTAACATCAAATTTCTCTCAAATATTTTTCGTAGGTATATTCTTTGGATAATTGCATCAAATTAAATATATATTTAATATCTCATATTTATGTTTATTATCATTATTTTAAAACAAATGTAGTTCTTTAAAGATTATTTCGATATAAAGTCAATATATAACACCATAATAATTTAATTTGACATATCATAATCAAACAAAACGCATGCATTCCTAATTTTTGCCCCCCTATAATACCACAAATAGCATCATAATTTTTCTATTGTTTTCTATTTTCAATCTTAACCTCATCCACAATTTACTTAAAGAAGCGGTGCAAATATATATATTTTATATATATAGATATAGATATAGATATATATACTTATATGCCAACATTTTATTATTTTATATATTACCCTCAAAATCTATCAGCGGACCCGTTGCTATCATGCGCCACAGTCACTATCCCATATTAAATTGCCTTTTTCCTTTTTTTTTTGTATCATCCTTTCTATTTCTTTACAATTATTTCTCTCATTCCATTTCCTTCACTCATAAATTCACTCTCACTCTCTCTTTAGCAAAAAAAAAAAATTGAAAAAAAAAAATCAAAAATCGATCTTATTCTTGATTCGATCAATCTCGGAAGTGGAATTTGCAAATTAGTTCGTTATCCTGCATTTATTGATCTGCCGGAAAGTTTTGTGCAGATGCAGTTTTCAGTCCGGTGAATCGTCGCCGGAGATCGCTATCAGATCTGTATGTATCTCCACTTATGCTTACAATTATCTGTATCTATATAATTATACGGTATACACTCTCTTTGTGGGTATTTTTCTGTGCTAATGCGTTTGTTATGTGTGTGCTTGCGGTTGATTTGTTGAACTGTAGAGTTGGTTACTGAACTCGCATTCTGAGATCTTGGATTTTGTAGCTCAATAATGCACGGAATTTGTTCTAAATTGTTGGTTGAAGCGTGCTTGTTGTTCCAGAGCTTATTTGTTTCTTGTAGTGATTGTGTGATTTATTTCTGGGAGGAATTCAAGTTGTTAGTGAGTGTCTGAATGCTTGGACCTTGCTTAGTTGAATCTGTGAATCCTGCTGGTTTTGGTTGATTTTTTGTTATGTGGTGAGATGTTTTTTTAAGTTGATCTTAGATGTCTGTTCATTTTCAGCTTGGTTTTGTGCCGTAAGCAAGTCTTCTAGAAGTCATTGCAGCCAATGAGAAAGGATTCAATTTCGCTGACTGTTGAGTGCCACTTTTTTTTGAATGAGTTAGATAGCAATTCGATTTCATTGTGTTTATCCTTTCCTTGTTCCATGATAAATCCGTTGTTTCCTGTCGAGATCAGTCTGTTTTTTAGTATAATGGTACATAGAGAGTTGATGTTTTGATGGAAATGTATCTGGAGAAAACATCATCTCATTTCATACTTTCAGAAATATGGCACCGTCGATGTGAAACCTGATATGGATAGCTTTTGGCAGGTGAATTAATCTGTTTGGTTGCGAAGGTAGATGAAAGAAAGTAACTGGTTGTTGCTCAGATGAGAAGGACTGATGTTATTTGCAGTAGAAGGAGGAGGGTTTTTCTCTTCTTCAGCGTCTGGGTACAGTAAGGGCCTGACCCTCCTTTTATTGGGTCAGAAAAACGAAGAGAAACCCATGAGAGTGACTCCGTGGAATCAGTACCAGTTGGTGGACCAAGAGAGTGATCCTAATCTCCAGCTGGCTTCTGGGAAGAACCGACCTGTCCGCGGGTGCGCTTCCTTCGTGTGCTTTGGTCGCGCTGCCGCTGGACTTGACAGCCCATCTCCTCTTAAAGTGGGACCGACTCAAAACCGAGAAGTCTTGTCAGGACCTCAAGTATTCGATGAGAGTAAAGATCCAAAAAGTTCAGTTGGTTGTGGTGTAGTTGATGATGAAGGCAAGAGGAATATAATTAGTCTTAAGAGTAGCTTGAAGAAAACAGCAAATAGCAATCCAATTGCTTCAACTCCCTGTGTTGGTGCTAACGAGAAGAACAATGAGAATGAAATGTTATGTGAAAAGCATATGGATGTTGCTTCTCAAACAGAGAGAAGGAAAGTGCAGTGGACAGATACAACTGGAGGAGAGCTTTTTGAGATTCGGGAATTTGAGATGAGGTATGAAAACTTATGATGCTTAATTGCTGTACTTTAAGCATGTATTAATCAAATTGGTCTGGTCTGCTAAAATTTTTTCCATGATTCCTGATGCTTGTTGATGTAGTTTAGTGTGAGATACCGAGTCTATCTTGCCTGCTCCAATCAATGCTGTTACCTTGTAGCTTTGTTCTTGTTAGGCTTGTGCTGACTAAGTGCTCCCGTGTGTGAAACTTATGTCATATGACTGGTAGCCTAATAGTTGGTAGCATGATTTTATGTGTGAAAATTAAGCATTGACGAATTTATATCAATTTTAGATGCCACATTAGAATTTGAAGCTGAGACGGTTGTAGGAGATGGCTTGATGCACTTTATATGACAGTTTGCCTTTTTCTTAATGTTCTAATGAAGACTAGGATATCATTCATTTTTGTATCCAACCCTATTTGTCCTTTAGTGTTGTGGACATCTATTTTTTGTTGACCTTCTGCATTATCTAACGCATGTTAGGGAAAGTGATTTGATAGATATTCTTCTTGTTTTATTAATGCTTGTCCTGTTTCAAAAGCATCAGTATGAAATCAATGGATATGAAGATATTGGCTTGGGTTGGGTGTATTGAGGGAAGTAACCTGAGCAGCATGCTTTACTAATTTATACAAGTCCATGACATGGATTTCATTTTTTCTTCAACTACTTTCTGAAAAAGAAGCATAGAACTCATTGTGCAGCCATAGCCATTTGATAATCACTTCGCGGTGCTTGTGGATGATCAATGACTTCAGATACTATTAATTAATTAAAAAGACAGTACTCGGGCTACTTCCAACATCAGTGGAGCGTGGAGACATGGTTTCACCTGAACTGTTGTTGAAAACTAGCTCCTTTTTATCCAATTGCTTATTTATTTGTCCTATGCCATTCATTGGGGAAGATGCCAGCACCAATCACACAGACTAATTACATTTATATGATGGTTCTTCTGGTGCACATCTTGGTTTGGGCAACTATTCTATCTCTATTTAAATTGTTTATAAGTGAAGCTACAATAGGATGAACTGTGTATTTGGTGCATGCTGAAATTCATAGATTGCATTGTAACTAATTTAGTGATTACTTCTTGACAAAATAAAAGGTTGCCTATATGTGTTGGTAGTAAATAGGATATAGTTTGTCCTGTCATATTTTTTTGAATATCTATATACAGGACTAGATGTTCCCTAAGTTGCATGCATGTTTATGGAAAAGGGTAATATCGTGTGTCAGACGTGTACAAAGAAATTGATCTATGGACCTGAAGAATGGGTGCAGTTCTTATTATATGCCATGGTGAAGTGGTTCATTTTGTGATTAATGAGACATGCAGTAAATGTTTGTGCTTGCTGTTGTATGTTACTCTCCACTTGACTAACTGAACAATCTACGTGATCTCAGTGAAGATGGGACAGACGACGAATTTGACCATGGGAATGAAAAGACTTGTTCATGTAGGATAATGTAGCTGAGCTGCTTCCCCGGAGGCCCTTTATGGCTCAATTTATGTGAGGCAACCGATGACACGTTGCTTGAAATGCCAGTGGCAGAACACTCAGTTTATTATCACTTAACTCTTTTGTTAGGTGATGGGAAAAAGAAAATCTTGAGGCAATCCTGAGATGCCTGCCTTGGCTGATTGATATGTTGTCTATATTCCGATTTGCATTCCAATTTTGTTGCATTGTTCCTTTTCTTTTCACTAGCTGCTATTCATGTTTGGCCATTTGTTCCTAGTTTGATATTTCATCCTGGAGAAGTCTCGGTTTCTTCTGATGGGAGGACAAATGAGGGGGGAAATTTGTATTTGTTATTTTGTAGTTGTTAATATGGAGTAGAATTTATTTGAAAGCTGTGTAAAGTATATTTCGAATTATTGCTGTGGGGTGGTTCTACTGGGGCAGGCCTACATATTTGTTAAGTTATTTTCTTTGGGAAAATTGATGATCTTGTAAGTTTTTGCTCGATGAGGCCTCAAATGAGTATCTTAGTTGATTGAATGTTTAGGCTTGGAGCTATTATATTGTAATTTATGCTCCTGTAATTAGTTGCCCAGCCAAAGAATGACAAAAATGACATTTTTCCCACAAGCTGCCGGGAAATCCAGCTCATATTTTTGGCTTTTTGATTTCTACTGTATGAATTAAAAATTTGTGGCTAGTGTGTCTCCACAATAATTCTAATGGTTTTCGTGGTCTGCTGTTCACCAGTTGCATATATGCTACCTTGTGAATGCAACAACACCAAAATATTCATCTCGGCTTACATACAAACATATATATATTGACATATTTCGTTTTTAAAGGTGTGGGAAGTGTAGTGCTCGTGTTTGGGTTGTGTGTGTGCGTGTTATATGCGTGAAGTTCCATTCCTAAACGTGTTACTTCCACTTTCCTCTTTTATTGTGTCAAATTAGCCATTTGACTGATACAACCATCACTATGTAGAAACTTGGGTACATCTTATCCTCAACTGTCCCATTTCCAAAACTACCACTAATTCACAAACTTCCTCTCTCTCTCTAGCCATAGAAACTTAAAACACCCAAACTGTAGTCAGACAAAAGTACAGAATATCAACACCAGAAACATTAGGGAAAAAAAAATGTAGAAATGTCACTTGCATCATCACCTTCATTCCCATGCATCAAACTCTCCAACCCTTCAACATCATCACCACCTTCTTTTTCAACCACCTTCAGATTCACCATAAGGAGCTCTCAAACTGAGGGCCCTTTAAGAAGACCGGTGGCTCCGGCTTCTGCAAAGTCCGTGCCACCATCTCCACCACCACCACCTGCTGCCTCTCGGCCACCACCCAAGCCAATGATGGTGGCGGCTGTAGAGGATAAAAGTATGATTACCTTAGAGTTCCAGAGGCAGAAGGCTAAAGAACTTCAAGAATATTTCACGCAGAAGAAGCTTGAAGAAGCTGATCAAGGTCCCTTCATTGGATTCATTGGCAAGAATGAAATCTCCAATGGCAGGTAGTCATTGTGAAACCCTTTTCTTGATTTTATTTGTGGAAGGGCCAGTCATCCTCTCAACTCTGTATCTTACATGTACTTTTAGGGTAAATTATGGCAAATTCCCCAATGTTTGAGGTCAATTACACTTTAGCACCTAACGTTTGCGTTTGAGCAGTTTTTGTGAGATTAGGGAGAACTGTCATAATATCCTTCACTAATCAAACAAAAACCAGAAAATGCCCTTAAAAAACATATGCGTACATCACATGTAAAAAAAAATGGACGGAATATTTGTTTAGATTATACCGGAAACATGCTTAGAAGGTATTGGCGCACAACTTAAAAAAGGTTCTAGGGTGGCGCTGCTGAACGCAAAAATTAGAGGGTGAAATGCAATCGACTCCATAGGTTAGGGGGTTTGCCGTAATTTACCTATATTTTTATGAAGATTCAAATTAGATTTTGTCCTTCAAAAGGATAAAAAATGTCTTAGCATATTATAAAAATTCGGTCTTGTTAGCCCGATAAAAGTTTCTGGATCCCTCCTTGGCCTAAGTAGCATATGGTCCAATCACTTAACTTTCATGTTTGCAAGCTTCAATTAAGCATGAGAATCCAACTCTCTAGTAATTCAACTACTTTGACCATTTCCGAGCACCTCATAGTATTTTCGGGGCGTTTGAAGATTCGATTATTTGTTTTATGATTTCTCTTGCACTGCCCCTTCCAATGGGTTTCGAAAGTAAAATTTCTTTATTGGCCCGTGAACTGACGTAGGAAATCCATGAACTCAATTTGATTATTTACTTGAAAAACAGTGTATTGTAGCTCTTCTTGGCTTGTTTGCCACATTTTTCATGTGCTATAACAATGTATTTGTTGAGCAGGTGGGCTATGTTTGGTTTTGCTGTGGAGATGTTAACAGGAACAGAGTATGCAACAGGCTCTGACTTTGTTGATCAAGTTAAAATCCTCCTCTCCAATTTCGGAACTGTAGATCTTGAGTGAATGATTTTTTTATTTTTTTTCTTGTTGAAATTAAATTTGGCTACACTTAGCTAATTGCTAATGTTATTTTTATTAGAATATTTTTCCAATCTTTCCCATTTTGTAACTTGTGTAATTACGTAGAAAGTTTATTGATCTTTTGCTGCGCTTTATTCGGTTTCTTGTCTTGAATACAAGCTTAAAGATTGTAAATCACAAGTGGGATTTTTGTTTACATCCTTGAAGACAGTGAGACTATAAAAAAGAACCAATTGTGGGATGTCTAATTATTAATTTACCAAAATCTCAGGTACGAAGAGGGAATGAGCAAAAAATAGCAATGTTCCTTTTAAGGTTGGAATTGAGAAAGAAGAATTTTTATTTTTATTTTTTTCACATTTTAGAAGCAATATTTTGTAAGTATTATTATTAAAGGTCAAGATTTTACTTCCCAAGACAAAATGATAAAATTACTTTTTATATTTTGTGACCCTCAAAGCAAAATATCTAATTTTGCTCAGAGTAGTCACTAGGTTGTTCTAGATTCGAACCCTCTTTCTCTTCCCCTACCCCGGCCTCTTGGTGAGACTGTGTGCATGCGTATGTGTGTGTATCGTTTTGCTTGACATTTATAAGGCGTTTCAAATGGATTGTACAAAATTTTAAAAAAAAAAAAATTTGGTCCGAGTAAATTGTTGAATTTTTCAGGATTTCAAGTGTCCGCTGAGACATAACGAGCCCCTTAGTACGTGCACCCTGACTTTAATAATATGGCTATATGCAAATGAAGGCATATCTATGGACTCTAAAATTTTATATTAATGATGTTAACAAAATTTATATGTTATAATGCATAACGTGGAAAGCAATAACATATAATTAAAAAGCCCTTCATAAAAATTAAAAATAATAATAATAATAATAATAATAATAACAATAAATAATCAAGTTAAGCCCAAAATTCTCCAAACCTTTTCTTCAAATTTGAATTGATTTTCAAGACTCACTGTTTTTTTTTTTTCAAACCCCTTGTTGCACTACTCAACAAAGAACAACACACACACACACACACACGCAGACACACACACACACACACACACAATATATATATAGAGAGAAAAATGGGTCGGGTCACAAACTGTAACGGATATCGTCGATTTTGGTCTTGATCCACTTGAAGCTCTCTCTCACAGATGCCTTCACTTTACCTTCTGTGGTGAACATGTTGTAAGCCGCAATCCTCTTCTTCCTATTCGTCTCCGGATCGTTTGATGCACCAAAGGCTTCACCTTTTGCACTCGGCCCGTTGAACGTATACGGGCCGGACCTATTTTCTAACCCGAATTCGGATGAATACTGTGGATATGACCTGCTCTTCTCCATATTCGGATCTCTGGTTAAAGATTATAAATTTTGCTTTGCGGATGTGAATGGAGGATTGGTTCATTTTGCCCATAATTTATATGCTTGTTAAAGGCATCGAAAAGCCTAGTTTCGCGTTTCATGCTCATGAAAAGTTGATCTTTTTTCCTTACTTTTTTTTTTAATTTTATTTTTGGATGGTGGGGTTCAAGAATAGTATTCAACTTTTTGGCAACTAATTATATTTTCTTTTATATATATATATATATATATATAAAAGTAAAAGATTGATAATTTCACTTTACAATGTAGAAATGTACCCAATGAAATAATTGAGACAAGAATAACTAATTTTTGTGAGGAGTATAACACAAACAGGCAAATGTTCTTGTATGATATTTATGTTGGAATTTTATTTTAATTTGGACTTCTATTGATTGAATATTTTATTTTAATAAAATAAAATTGGCTAAATTAATACTGTTAATTGGACTTAATTTATAAGACATGATTTATTGACCCGCAATTGTCGAGGTCTTGATTTCAGCAGACTTGGTTTGACAATTGATGTAGGTCCAATCCAAGAATGCCTGTGATTGGGAAGGCATTAGGGTTATATTTTTTATATATGATTAGGTTCCCTCTCTATTTCATACTTTGATAATGGCTTGCCCCATTAAAAGTTGTTAATATTGATGAGAGATAGAAACGAATAACTAGTCAATAGGTGTTTGTATAAAATCGGACTATCGTTAAGGAGTAACATATGCTGATTTAATTCATTATATAGATTAATTTCTAAATTTGTAATGGATCGATTCTATAATTACAAATTTTTCTTACAATTTATACTATTTTTATCAAAATTAAGTTTAAGAGAGAAAATTGTTTGATACTATTTATACTCGAGCAAGTATTTGGAGCGAGTACTTATTGGCATTTATGCTGGCTTTCATTACCTTTTAGATGTTAGTACATAAAGCTCAATATACTTTTATGTATGTCTTGACAATATATGATTGATCATTATTTTTAAAGGTATATATATATATATTAATTATATGCTATATTTACCAATAAGATTCTCATGTTTTACATTTTTTATTTAAAATTTAAGAGTAGAATAACTCTAAGGAATTAATAATATATTACCCCACAAAAATGAGTCAAAAATAACTCTTTATTTAACTAGTCATTTTATAGTTTGATATATGCGTTTTAAGAGTAAGTTTGAAGCATTGAAAACAAAATTTTGTATTTCAGATAAAAAATTTTTTTCTGAAACTCTATTTTTATGGCTTTGAAATTTAGGAAAAAGTTAATTATGTATGATGGATCCCACGAAACTATGGTTGGTGAGGCCCATGTGATTGTGCTATGTACATTCGCAAAAGTAGATAGATACATGCTTTCGGCACGGAAGCTGGGATTCATCATCATGAAATTGAAGCCAGTCCAAGTAGGTCACATACATGCTTCGACAGAGGGAAGGGGGAGGCTGGAGGGGGCGGTGGCGGTGGCCCCCTTCAAAGTTTTTATCCAACTAATATATATATATATATATATATATATATATATGCTTGAAAATATTAAATTTTATCATCCTAAATTCTAGAAAAACTTTTAATATATTATAAATATTTGATTTCATCCCCAAAAGAAAATGATGATTCCGTCCTGCATATAGAGAAACATGGTGGTATCATCCATTTGTGGAGGCTAAAGAGTAAAGACCTGAATCAAAAATAATGCTTTCAAATGGATCGCATTATCCATCAATGTTCTTTCCGAGTAAAGGGGAAAAAGAAAAAGACCATAGTTTCGATGAAATCCTATTTTAAAGAGAGAGCATAGGCTCATCATGCAGCCCATGCTTTAATAGTTATAAGTGGAATTTTTTGGTGCATTTGTACTCATGTTTTCTACGTGCATTATGTATTTATATATTGTTATTATGATGAATATATATATATATATATATATTACTTACTTGTTTCGGTTTTATCTTTGGATTAAGTTGGATGTTTAAAGTGGGTTTTGATGTGGTCGGAATCTGTTCTCGAGCAAGAAAGCTCCCAAAGATCCGAGTAAAGGTATTGAGTGTGATAGGCAAAAGTGCTTTGGCAAATCATGCATCGCATAAGATTTTGCAGCATGGTGGTAATAATATAGGTACACCAGGCTAGTGCAAATTGCTGAGAGAAAATGTGGGCCAAAGCCCAATAAAATATAGCTAAGTAATCATCGAGGCCCAATTTGGCTGATTACCTATTGGGTTTCAAATTTAACCAAACAAGGCACAATGTTCCAATGTTGGTCTCAAGTAATGCTGATTATTTATTAATTAAACATACTAAAAACTGTATTTACGACCAAGGCAAAAAACACACAACGCATGAACGTAGATGTTTATGCCCTTTCAAAAAAAAAAGTTTCATATTCCTTGAAAATCTAATTTCACAACATATATATATATATATATATATATAGAGAGAGAGAGAGAGAGAGAGATTCTGAATTGTGCTCAGGACACAACCAAATGAGTTCTATATATCAATTGACTGAAATTTAACACCTTTTATTAACAAATTATCAAGAGAGGTGAATGCTAACAAAACTATGCCAACAGAATTTATATAATTTGGTATAATACTACTATAACTCTCTTCCTTCTCGTTCAATCAATTCATGATAATATAGTTAAATTTATTGATTAATAGAATCAGCAATATTCTGGGAAAGCTTGGTATAATATAAAGCCACCCGGTTTTGTTCTTCAATGTCATCTTTCTTTGTTGTACCTAAAGCCTTAATGCAGCGATCCATCTCAATCTTGGCCAATTCAAAATCATAGCTAGCCAATTGAGCCTCACTTAATTTTTCTGTTCTGCGACAAGCACATTGTATTGTGCTAGACAGCCTTTGTAAGCCAACAAACACTCCTCAATAACTGGCTTCAAATTGGGTGATGTTTTCGGGGTTTGATTTTGGTGTTGGTGATATTTTAGGATTTGATTTTGGTGTGGGCTTTGGCCTAGGTGATGCTTTCGGATTTGGTTTTGGAGTTGGCTGGGGTGCTAGTGTTGTTTTAGGGTTTGATCAGTCGTTACGAGAGGAAGTAAATAGGGTAGTCTTTAATTTTATAAATATCTTGATCAGTTATCGGGAAAATTTTAGCCCAGACTCAGTTCGGTCAAATCAGTATTAATCATGTGGTCAGTATTTTACACTTGCCCTATGAATGGTCGATAATTAGGGAGAGTGACCAATCTGGTTTAGGAATTAAAGTTTGCACAATCTTATGGTACTTATAACTCTGGTTTAGGAATTAAAGTTTGCACAATCTAGGTTTCTCCCTATTAGTTTGTTCGGAAGTTAACCTTCCAATTTAAAAATTTTCCATTGGTGGTGGAACACTGTGTGTATGTATTTAAATTTGTAATATATATTGATTGTTGGATACAACCGATACGTGTTTAAAGTAAGCATAAAATATAATTCAAGTTTATATTAAAATTTTTATTATCATGCATTGAGTTTTTAATATTAATTCAAATACTTTGATAATATTAGAAAATAAATTTTTTATCTTTCTCTAATTATTATTTTTTTATTGTTTAAAACCATCGAACCGATCTGAACCACTTAAAACTGCAATTTGAAACATATTTTGAAAAAAAAAACTACATATGGTAATTGAGCTTTAAATATGTCCGAAAATAACCGAAACCAAACCAATCACTCCTATATTTAATGATAATAATATTTAATGAGAGTATAAATAAGGGTAATTTGAAAAAAAAATAATTAATATCTCCTTAAATTTTTCAAAGTAAAAATACTTTGAAACAAAAAAAAAAAGAAAGAAATTCTCTCTAAAACAACAAATAATTTGAAATGGAGGGTCTAAAACTTTGTTTCCATAAATATGATCATTGTGTTGCGAAAATGCATTTGAGTTACAATAAATATTTCAATCGCACCTTACCTAAAATTAAAGTAAACACTAACGAAAGGTTATACAACAACAAAGGTCCAGAAAAAATATTATCTCAACCGCTTACTAATACATATGACGTGTATTAATGAGTGTAATAAAAAATATAACATGATTATGCAATAAAGAATCCGAACAAGGGGTTTGTGTATTATTTTTGCATGACTTGCACAAAAACAAATGAAGAAAATTAAAAAAAAACAAAAAAAGATATGTCAAGAGCCGGAGCTAGCGAGGATATTGCCCGGAGGTCCACGGCGGCGGGGTGAAATTTAAGCTGGCCGCGCCGTCACTTCCGCCGCCTTGAGTTGGGTCATTATTCCCTTGTTGCTGGAAATGGATCGTTTGCCCACTAGAGAATTCAAGTGGATACGAAGAAGATAACGATGAAATCAATGGAGCCGCGGGAGAAACGGAGGACGAATATAAACCCGCTAACGTCGACGAAGCATTAAACATATTCTCGAACAGAGTTGTTGACGGTTGTGGTTGATTGTCGCCGGAGCTCTGGAGCAACTGCGAGTATTCCCAGTAATCCCTGGCGGTGGTCTGGAGGTACGACGGCGCGGCCACGGCGGCAGGCGGAGGCTGAGAGGGCTGAGGCGGCGGCGGAAGGATTCTAACATTTTCGGGGAAGTTGAGCTTTGCGCGGTTGCCTCTGAAGCGCAGGGCGGCGGCGTCGTACGCCCTGGCGGCGGCCTCCGCCGTGTCGAAGGTGCCGAGCCAAACTCTGGCGGCTTTGTGGGGGTCCCTTATCTCCGCCGCCCATTTGCCCCACGGTCTTTGCCGGACTCCTCTGTATCTTCGTCGTCCTACGCCGGTTTCCTCATATGAAGCGGCGGAGGGTTCCGCCGGCTGCGGCGGTTGTTCACCGGCGGCGGCCTCCGGCTCTGGAAAATGAACATTATGTTTATGCAATTTGCATTAGATTCCAATTTCCAATGTTCGTCAAGTAGGTTTTATTTGACCAAGCAAAGGGGTATGCATGGAAAGCATATTCTTGAACAAGAAAACAAAATATATTGAAATCAAATTCATAGCACCTATATACAATTTAAATGCAAACTTTAAAAATTGTACGTGAAATCCTCTATTTTAAATTGTATTTTATCATATATTCTAATAAATTTATATATGATACGTATAAATAAAGGTTGTGTATGGTAGGGTTTTATTGGTGGAACTATATATGTATTTTACCTATAATTATATTTGATAAAAAAAAATTCTGGCCTTTATAAAACATAAGGTCGATTTCTTATAGATATTTTGTCTAATTAATTATATTTTTTCAGTTATCTAATTTGGTAAGTAAATCTTCAAGACTTACACATATCGCACATCCAAAGTGTGGGGCAGGAGATGGGGCACTATTATGGGGTAGGGGATCCGGTCCGATATTAAAGATACACATAAAATAATCTTTACTACCAAATAGATCGATGCAATAAATTGATAACAAATTTATAACATGTCTATCTAATGATTTTACTAACATATACAATCCTATACTACAACCAAACGCAGCCAAGAATTTAGAGTTTTGGATTTAAATATTTCATTTCTTACTTGATTCAACATGAACAAATATATGTCACGTGTATGAATATTTTCATCTATTTCTACTCTGAATAAAAATAATAAGATAAGATGGACATGTTTCATTAATTTGAAGACAAAATGTAAGATGGTACAAAAATATATGAAGTAGTTAAAACGTGGAGACAAGAGTTAAAATATTGGAAAACAACAACTAAATTAACAGTTATTCTAAAATTATAAATAAGTGGTTATTAATATGATCAAGTCTTCGAAATTATCAAACTATTTGAAGCAAGAACTCGAACATAAAGAAAAAATAAAAATCCAACAAGAAGAAAGAACAAAAGTGATTTTTCATAACTGATCAGAAACAGAGGAGCTGCATGCTAAAAGTTAATTGTTGTTAAAAAAAATTAACGAGAAACCATGTACGAAGTCAGGGGAGGCTGAAAGGGATCTCTTCAAGTTTATATCGAACCAAAATTTATGTGTATTTGTTTGAAAATTTTGAATTTTGCACCCCAAAAATCATATAAAAATCTTCAATATTTTATATAAATTCGATCTCGACCCTCCAAACAAATATTTCTAACTCCATTTATATGAGAAACGAAAATCGTAAAATCTAACCTGATTTAACAGAGGAAGATGACTCTCCAAACCCGCGATGATTAATCCTCTGAATTTGCTCCGAAAACTGAGTGACACTATCTTCTTGATCGTGCCTTCTCTTCTGCCCTGCCCACGAGCCAGAGCTCGAAGATGAATAAACAGAGGACAGAGAATTATCGGCGCCGCCGCCGCTGCGCCCCTGACCAGCCACCACCTGGGTCAGCGCCGCCACCATCGCCGACATCTCCGGCGACTGATCATGACCATAACCCGAAAGCGTCATCGCCGGCGGAGCCACCACCTCCGATAGCAGGCTATAGTCAGGTGGTTCTAATTGTTGTTGCATGTTCAAGTATGGAATCGTGACCATGCTAGTCGCCATAGCGGCGGAGGTGGAGGCGGCGGCGGCGGGGGTGGTGGATGCAGCGGTGGCGGTGGTTTCTATCGCCGGAAATCTGGGATGCTCATCATCGCGGCCCCGTCGGTTCGCCACCTTTGGTGAGCACATTCAAACAAAACACCCGTTAATTATATTTTTAATTTTCGACGAAAATAATTAATTAGATATACTAATTTTGTGAAATCTTTTTGAAGAAGCGAGACATGCAAAAGGGGTTGAATGCATATATGAAGGAAAGAGAGAGTTAATGAGATGGCCGCCAATGGAACAGTAATTTTGGATAAATGCATGTTCGAAATATGGGCGTGGAGAAAGAGTCTGAATCCTATGCTATAAAATGGTACTATATCTCTTCATACATTTATCAATACACACTATGTGTATTGATAAGCAGTTGAGATAAAAAAAGAGAATTTTCAAAAAATTTCTTATTTATCTCAACCGCTTACCAATACACATGGCGTGTAATGATAAGTGTAAGAGGAGATGTAGTACCATTTTATAGCAGAGGATCCGAACTGATGGAGAAAAAAAGAAAAAATAAACAAAATATTTTCTTATTTGTTGGTTTTTTTTTCTTTATTAATTTGATTTATAAGATTAAGAAAGATATATGGATCTTAGGCAACAAAAAAAGAACATGGGAATTAAGTTACAAGTGGTGGTGGCTTGAAAAGGCGTTGTTTGTGTTCACACCGTTGACTGATGTTTTGTGACGAAGTTGCATGAACCTGCCCTCTCGAAGCTGCTTACGAGGGAATGTCGGCCTGCTGTGTGTGTGTGTGTGTGTGAGAGAGAGAGAGAGAGAGAGAGAGATCATGTTAGAATTGACTTCTTTGGGGATCATGTTTGAGCAAAGAGACGAAAAGGCTAGGATCAGACTGCTTTTGTAAAAGCAAGTAACACGTGTCCTAGGTTGTCCGAATGTGGAAATATTGATTTCAAAATAAACTTGAGATAAGTACTAAAATTAAAAGGACAAAATAAAATGCACTTATACTTTAATTATCATTCAACACAAAAAAAATAGTGGGATTACATAACAATTGGAATAATCTATACTATTATTAAAAAAAATCATTTTTATCCCACAAATGGTGGTTATTTATGTAATTTTATAAAATTTGCCCTTCAATTTTTTGTGGAATAAATAAAGATATATAAAATTGTGACTAAAATTGAAATTTCACATGAAATTGATTTAATTCGGATATCAAATTTTGATGTGCTAATTTTACCATTTTAATTAATAAACACATGCAATAAATAAGAAATAAAAAGGTCAATATTGTAATATTACGTTTAATTTAAAAAACTCATATTCTCAACCCACTAACCACTTTCTCTAATGATAATTACTTGATTTTTTTTCTTTCTTTTTGTGTTTATTTTTTATCATGTAATTTTATTATATATAATTATTTTATTTTTAAATTATTTTAATATAATAAATTATTTCAATAATTCTTAAAAAAGTATTTTTATAAAAAAAATTTAATAATATATTTATATTTTCATCATAAAAAAAATTTAAGTACTAAATTGAAACATATATTTTTATATTTTACACACACGTAGAGTGTGCGATGTTGCTAGTATAATTAAATTGAGTATAACTAAAACTTGAATTTTATGAGCCCGTTTGGATGAGATATTTTTAGAAGAGAAACACTTAATTTTTGAAGAAAAAAAAAAAAACATTTCAATAAAAAAATCGTATTTGACTGGGTTTTTATAATTTAAAAATGCAAAAGTCGTAAAAAAAAATTCAAAAAGTGGCTTGTTCTGTATGCTATCGAGAGTAATTCTAACTAAAATTACATTTTTTTTTATAATACATATATCAACCCATTCATACATATATAGCACCACACTGATCCCTACGGTTCATTAAGCCAAAAACAGTGGACGCTATTGAGAGTAGTTTTAAATAAAAATCAGATTTCAAACCACTTTTAATTTCTAAATCCAAATACAAATTGCTACTTAAAAGATAAAGTTTTACTATAAAAAGTATAATTGAACAAGTAATTATTATTTAAAACTGGCGGTGATATTTGTCCAAATATCTCCATGGGAAATCAATAAAGATGTCAGAATTGGATTAGAATGTCTTGTTGTGAGCAACTTTGATTACTTGAGAGTTTTAAATTAATCTAAAAGGTTCTGAACTTAATTAATAATCCTATTTTGGTTTGAATGGCAAATAATATAATTTATCTTGATATTGCGTGTCAAACATGTTTCTAATGAAGTAATTATTAATCAATACTCTATTATTAGCAACTTTTTGTAACAAAATAGTTCCCACTGGATGTTCGATAGTTCGATGTCTAATTACACTTTTGTCCATATCAAACGAAATGACATTTTCACAAATTAAAGATCATCTTTCATTTAAGTGGAAATTCACACTTGTTTAAGTGGAAAAAATCATCTTGAACATCACCACTCAACGTATGTTATTAAGTGGGTCTCTTGTTATAATTAATTAAAGATGTTGATTGAAATTTAATTATAATATGAAAATGTCCTCTTAAAATTAATAATGCACGATCACTACAAGAAAGTATTTTCTTCATTAATAAAAAATTAAATCTTTAACGGGGAGATTTTATCATACATTTATGGTATACTTGCTGAATTAGTGATAAAATTCAGTTAAAGTAAACAGTACTGAAAAAATATTTGCTGGCAAGACATTTATAACTAACGAATTTACTATAGTCAAAATCAATCACATAAATTAAATTTATAATTTATTAATTTGTCACTCAAGATGATGTATTCTTGTAATGGATGTGACCTATAATGATAGAATATTATCAATTTTCGTTTTTAGTAAAAATGATATAAAATTTTATTTTATTTTTTACTTCTCGTATAAAACTCTGTATTTTTACTGAACCTTTGAGTATGCTTTGCAGAGAGCAAAATAGTAATTTGCCAACGAATTCCAAAATATACATATATATATATATAGATACAATTGACCAAATCTCAGTGCACGTACGTGTGATATTTATTTATTGGACACGTATAATTATTGGTCTTTTTTCCTCCATATTTTGCATGAAATTATACGGTTGAATATATATTCAAATTTAGAGCTCTGATGTTAAAATAAAAAATTTTGCGTATACCGTTGCAAATTGCAATGTGGTCCAAGCACGTTTCTGACTTTGAAACGTAGTAGCCTACCAACCAATGTAAGTAGCTTAGGGTTTATTAAAGAGTTTATTGTTGATAGAGAGAGAGATGGCCCATTGAAATAGTGATTTAGGGTCAATTATATTTTGGCTTAATAGTCCAAATTCTTTACCAATGTCATATTGATTCGAGGCTTTGAGTCCCACGAATACATTTACGACATGTTTGATAATGAATTTTATATATAAAATATTTAATGCCTTAAATGGATGGATCTTATATTTTGATATTTCGTAAATGTATTTATTTTGGTACAATATTTTTATCAATAGAAATTATTTAAAAATATACATGTTTAATTTGTATGTGTGAACATGGTGTTAAAGGTACAAATTTTGGATTTGTATGTGTGAACATGGTGTTAAAGGTACAAATTTTGGATTTATATGTGTGAACATGGTATTAAAGGTATAAAATTTGATTTTGCCTATATGAGATGCCATTTTTTTAGTAATTTCACATGTCAATTTTAGGAATAAAATAGACAATATATAACAGCTACTTGAAATGTAGAATTTGAAATGCTGAAAACTCACCTTCTAGGTGAGATTGTTATACTGCATTATATGTTATTCCTAATGCAAACCGGATTACAATTGATTGACTCACAAGAAATTCGCCAAAAAATCAAATACGCACAAAGATGTACTTCAAGGGGTGCAAATGCCCTATAAACATGTATCAAAGACGTCCGTATGTGAGCTTATTAATGTATTTATTCCTTTTTAATTTGTTGATAATTGTTAATGATCTTTTATGGATGTCATTAATAACTGTTGAGATATACCTAAGTATGAAATAATTATCAATTTTTATCAGAAAAATAGTAACTTAAGGAGGTTAGTATTTACTTACAAGGCGGTGGTAGTTGTACCCTATTAATTAATTAATAATTTCAGAAAATGCCCGAAGACAATAGTAATCTGAATAAAACCATAAGAATTAAAAAAATTTCGGAACAATATTAATCCAAAATCAACTCTATGTGAAACTATAAATCGATGGTCTAGGAGCATACCAATATGTCTACTATATAATATATAACTTATATATGACCATATGGCAAACTTGGGGTCCTATGATCAATTTATCTTAATATTATCAGTTAAAGCACACCCTATAAATTAAATGAGTAATTTTTTCTCTTACACTTATATATTTAATAATAATAAAACAAAACGGTGCAATTTGTCGTTGATTGCGGGTCTGAAATAGTTAAGGATGAGATTTGGCTGTTGGGTACAATTAATGTCAATTGTCAAAGTGTGGACTGGGGGTCAACTCAGTCTGAATGTACACGTACGTAATTGGGTCCAACTCGGTGGGCTCCAGCAAAAGGAAAATATTTTGAGTATCAACCAAAGTGTGTGTGTGTGTGTGTTTTAAACACAATCGGAACACCGTATAAATGTAATCGAAAAATCACACATATACACTCATTCAAAGAAAAAAAAAAAAAGAGAGAAAAAAATTCGAACACAAAATCTTAATAATATCAATTTGAAACCCCCCAACTGGAATACCAACCAAAGTTGTCAATGAGTTATTGACCCCTTTTACAAAGGTTATAATAAAAAAATAAAAAAATTGTTGAGTCATATTTTTTATAATAGAATTTTTGTAAGTAATTTTATATTTGAATGCAATAATTAAAATATTTTGAAAATATGATTTTCTTTTCTTTATAATTTATTCTGTATAATTTTCAAAAAAAAAAAAATTCACTTTTAACCTTTTTTTCTTACTTCTACTTTTTGTTTAAAAAATAAACTCGAAACCGACAGAATTTTTTTTTTTGTATCTTTCAGAAAATGGAAGATTAACTAAATTAATAACAAAATGGAAGTCCCGCAATATATATATAAATATTGAATTTGTAGATTCAATTTTCTATGAATTATATTGTACTTTCGTTTATTTATAAAAGATATTAATATATAATATATTGTGCAACTTAAATCGTCTAATTTACATATAGAGCCAAATACCGATATACGTAAAAAGAGTCTTTGTTTACGGTCACTTCAAACGCCATCTTCCTAGCAATTTCTCTGTTCAATATAATAGTAATTGTGCTGAGGAACCTAAATATGAACGTATTTAGCTTAGAATAGTGATACTTTGGCAGACAATTAGAAACTTGAAATTTAGAAAGCGACATTGAATTTTGTAAAATATAGAAAATAATATTATTTTTTTATTAAATAAATCTAAATTTTAATATAAATATTATCGCTCACACAAAATTCCATTCTTGCTCCATTGCTGCTATCTTCTAAACGTATATTATCGCTATATCTATACAACGCTTCTGATTCAATTGAGTCGAGTAGTTCGAAATTTTTTTTGTTTATTTGTTCGTTTTTTTTATTTTGTTTTCTAGCATAAATTTTTTAACTATTTCTTCGGAAATTATAAAAATAGGGGGAAAAAATTTTGGTTTATGCTAGAGGAAAAATAAAAAGAAGTGCAGTCGTGCATTTTTTTTCACGTGCCTATAGTTTTAATTTAAATAAATTTATTTTTTGTTTCTTTTTGAAGTGAAATATAAATACTTGTGGAGCACACTCTCTTTTTCTTTTTCATTTTTTGGCGGGGCGGGGCGGGGGGGGGGGGGGGGGGGGGGGGGGGGGGGGGGGGGGGGGGGAAGGAGATGGATAAGGACTTGTGAAGCACATGAATGCTGAAGAAGTGGGCAAAGTATTAATAGATGGTTGACCAATACAGATAACTATAAAAACAGTTGAGTTTAAACACAGGGAAGCTACAGATAAGTTCCTCTATTAGTTAAATTCCAGAAAATGATGTCAAGTACGTGGATCTTGAATTGTTCTCTGACTAGTTGATTCTAAATAAAAATAGAATAAAATCGTAAGTACAATTATATTTCTCGCGTGCATAGTCATATTCAATTAAATTAAGTTTGGTCTTTAATTATTAATAATTTTGTGAACATTAGAATTTAGAGGGACATGTACTTAGGATGAATCAAAAGACTTTTTATTTTAGGGTGTAAGATCGAGTTTTGTTGAAAAAAATAAATATTTGATGATTCTTTTATTTGATAGTTTAAATTTTTAGATGAGGTGATTATTTTATTTAACATAGTATTAAAGTCAGGCCAAAGAAGAGGTTCGATGTTCGAAAAAGAATTTCATGTACAAAGTTTGATACAAAAATAAGTCGACCCACACGTGGTGGGACATATTAGAGATAATAAATATTTGATGATTTTCTTATCTAATATGTTAAAATTTTATATGAAGTGGTCATTTAACGAGTTTCCAAAAAAAGAAAATTCGAAAGATATATTTTAGACATATTTTTATAATATACATGTTTCTATATATGATTTTATATAAACCTGGAAAAAAAAAAGAAGAAGAAGAGGAAGAACATACGTCACTATCGGTAATTTTTTGTTCGATTATTTATTAGATTTTCTTGATTACTTCGAGGTAGAGGTTGGAAATGCATATTTTATGATTTATAGTTCTTTGAGTTTTCTTTCAATTAAACGTTTACATGGAGTTTTTTTATTCACAACATTGTGAATTTTCGACCAAATGAAAATCATGTGTTAACATAACAAGTCTTTTATAAGTCAAATCTGAGTTAACTTAAATCCTTACATTTTTTCAATCACCATTTCATGAAACAAAATATATGAAAATTAATTTGAGCATCATATATATTTTCTCAACCATCTCATATAACAAAATCATATGTTAACATAACAAACTTTTCACAAGTCAAACCTTAGTTATCCTAAACCCTTACATTTTTTCGATCACCATCTCATGAAACAAAGTATATGAAAACTAGCCCAAAAATCACCCTTAAACAAGAGTTGCCACATAACATGACAAAACCAACCCAAAAATCATGGACTTAGGATTGCCAAGCATTCTATCATCATGCTTAAATAAGAATTTACCAAACATCAAACATGAGGACAAGATTGTAAAATTATCAATTTTGACAACCATATATATATATTGTATGAAAATCACATCTCATGTAACAAAATCATGTTAACAACCCTTTGACAAGCCAAAAATCACAGCAATATGACAAAATCAGCCCAAAAATCACAGCAACATGACAAAGTCAAACATGGCCCGAGTTACAGCAGAGGAACGACCTTAACTTCACAGCAAAATGTAAAAAATAATTCCAAGTGAGAGAGAAACTTACCCATTGCTCCATTACAAATTACTTGAGGCAAGAATGGATCTTGAGAACTTGAGACTAAAAATTTGAGAAGAACAGCTACCGAGCGATTGGGGAAAACTCGAAAGTGAAAAAATAGGACAAAAAAAGAAAAGAAAGAACTTGTAAAAATAAAGAGCTGACTGCAGAGACGTAACAATGGTAAACAATTAACAGTTTACAATAGTACTCGGCCAATTACCATGCCTTAATTTGATTTGACAAATTAATATACACCACTACCTCATAGTTCATTAACCTAGAATGTACAGTAAAAATAAATTATATTTTTTTAATATTTACATGTAGTTAGAAGTTCTAGTTTATATATTCTAAGAGTACTACAACAATTCAACCAAAATGTGAAAAACGAATCATTATATGTATAATTTAACAATTCAACCATGTGAAAAAAAAAAAGGAATTTTTAATCTCAAAAAAAGGAGTCTCAATTCTGTGTTTTTTATATGCACCGCAACCATAATACGCATGCCCTTGTCATTTCTTGTTTATTATATATATATATATTTGATAAACTATCATTTCTTATGTATATATATATATATATATATATATATTTGACAAACTATCATTTCTTGTTTATTTTTTTTCTTTTTTTTTAATTCTTTGAATTTTGACAAAAGTTCACTAGCATGTGGCGGACGTGGCAAAAGATTGTACCTACAAGACTTTTCGTCCATAATCTTTTTTATTGGTCGTAGATTCGGTCAATGCAAAATGTCGCATATCAAGGGCCCGGGTACTTATTTTTAGTTAGAAAAAAATGAAATAAATTGTAAAATTGTGTTTTATTGTTATACACGCAATTCGATTGGGCTTTTGCTATGTATGGACTGTCTCGATGTATTTTATGTCGTATTTGATTAATTGTTCTGCATAATTGAAGTATGCTCGCATATGTAGATCTAATCTTTCTACATCGTAGTTTGTTGGGTTTTTTTTTTTTTATAGAAGATAATCTATTATATTTCAAAAGAGCACGTCAAAAATTCAAATTAACACAATTTTCACATCATTTATAATTCCATCAAAAATAAATAACGAATAAACAATACAATTAATCAAATTACTATACAATAGAACAAAATTCATATATGCAGGAATCAAATCCATAACCGTTTTGATCCACGGGACCTCCTTATATAATAGAACAAATTCATAATGGATGATTTGGGAGGCTAAAATTCATAAGTTTGGTCTTTAATTATTAATAATTTCGTGAACATTAGAATTTAGAGGAACATGTACTTAGGATGAATCAAAAGATTTTTAACTTTAGGGTGTAAGATCGAGTTTTGTTGAAAAAAATAAATATTTGACGATTCGTTTATTTGATAGTTTAAATTTTTAGATGAAATGATTATTTTATTTAACATAGTATTAAAGTCAGGTCAAAGAAGAGATTCGATATTTGAAAAAGAAGTTCATGTGTAAGGTTTGATACAAAAATAAGTCGACGCACACGTGTGGGGGCATATTAGAGATAATAAATATTTGATGATTATCTTATTTAATACGTTAAACTTTTATATGAAGTGGTTATTTAACGAGTTTCCAAAAAAAGAAAATTCGAACGATATATTTTAGACATATATATATATATGTTTCTATATATGATTTTATATAAACCTGGAAAAAAAAAAAAAAAAAGAAGAAGAGGAAGAACATACGTCACTATCGGTAATTTTTTGTTCGATTATTTATGAGATTTTCTTGATTACTTCGAGGTAGAGGTTGGAAATGCATATTTTATGATTTATAGTTCTTGAGTTTTCTTTCAATTAAACGTTTACATGGAGTTTTTTTATTCACAACATTGTGAATTTTCGACCAAATGAAAATCATGTGTTAACATAACAAACCTTTCACAAGTAAACTCTTAGTTATCCTAAATCCTTACCATTTTTCAATCACCATTTCATGACAAAATATATGAAAATTAATTTGAGCATTATATATATTTTCTCAACCATCTCATATAACAAAATCATGTGTTAACATAACAAACATTTCACAAACCAAACCTTAGTTATCCCAAACCTTTACATTTTTTCGATCACCATCTCATGAAACAAAGTATATGAAAACTAGCTTGAGCATCATATATATTTTCTCATGCCTTTCACAAGCCAAAAATCACATCAACATGACAAAACCAGCCCAAAAATCATCCTTAAACAAGAGTTGCCACAGAACATGACAAAACCAACCCAAAAATCATGGACTTAGGGTTGCCACGCATTCTATCATCATGCTTAGATAAGAATTTACCAAACATCAAACATGAGGACAAGATTGTAAAATTATCAATTTTGACAATCATATATATTATATTGTATGAAAATCACATCTCACGTAAAAAAATCATGTTAACAACCCTTTGACAAGCCAAAAATCACAGCAACATAACAAAACCAGCCCAAAAATCATAGCAACATGACAAAATCAAACATAGCCTGAGTTACAGCAGAGGAACGACCTTAACTTCACAGCAAAATGTAAAAAATCGTTCCAAGTGAGAGAGAAACTTACCCATTGCTCCATTGCAAATTACTTGAGGCAAGAATGGACCTTGAGGCTAAAAATTTGAGAAGAACAGCTACCGAGCGATTGGGGAAAACTCGAAAGTGAAAAAATGGGACAAAGAAAGAAAAGAAAGAACTTGTAAAAATAAAGAGCTGACTGCAGAGACGTAACAACGGTAAACAACTAACAGTTTAGAATAGTACTCGGCCAACTACCATGCCTTAATTTGATTTGATAAATTGATATACACCACCATCTCATAGCTCATTAACCTAGAAAGTACAGTAAAAATAAATTATATTTTTTTTAACATTTAAATGTAGTTAGAAGTTCTAGTTTATATATTCTAAGAGTACTTTAACAATTCAACCAAATGTGAAAAACGAATCATTATATGTATAATTTAACAATTCAACCAATGTGAAAAAAAAAAGGAATTTTAATCTCAAAAACAGGAGTCTCAATTCTGTGTTTTTTATATGCACCGCAACCATAATACGCACCCATGCCCTTGTCATTTCTTGTTTATTATATATATATATATATATTTGATAAACTATCATTTCTTATATATATATATATTTGATAAATTACCATTTCTTGTTTATTTTTTTTTCTTTTTTTTTTAATTCTTTGAATTTTGACAAAAGTTCACTTGCATGTGGCGCACGTGGCAAAAGATTGTACCTACAAACTTTTCGTCCACAAGCTTTTTTATTGTTCGTACATTCGGTCAATGCAAAATGTCACACATCAAGGGCCAGGGTACTTATTTTTAGTTAGAAAAAAATGAAATAAATTGTAAAATTGTGTTTTATTGTTATACACGCAATTCGATTGGGCTTTTGCAATGTTTGGACTGTCTCGATGTATTTTATGTCGTATAATTGTTCTGCATAATTGAAGTATGCTCGCATATGTAGATCTAATCTTTCTACATCGTAGTTTGTTGGGTTTTTTTTTTTTTTTTTTTTATATTATAGAAGATCATCTATTATATTTCAAAAAAGCACGTCAAAAATTCAAATTAACACAGTTTTCACATCATTTATAATTCCATCAAAAATAAATAACGAGTGAACAACACAATTAACGAAATTACGATACAGTATAACAAAATCCATATATGCGAAAATCAAATCCATAACCGTTTTGGTCCACGAGGCCTCCTTACCATCAAGTCAATGAATCATTGGCCATCATAATTTGTTGTTGTACTATATAATAGTTTGTTTCTTTATATTATTTGATAGTCTTTTAAATCGATATTAATTATGAACTGCAACAGGTATTTAATTTGAATTATTAATATAAATTTTTAAAATGTATCGGATCAAGACATTTCCCATGTAGGCGGAATCAAAAAATTTTAATTACGAACAATAATATTAGACTTTTAAGGAATATGAAAAATATTGTGATTAACTTTTAGCGAGACAAATATCTATGGAACAATTATGGATGATTTGGGAGGCTAAAAGAAAAGGCTATATATGTCAATATAACAATCTTAAGACACAACCTAGTAGTACTATCCATTAAAAAATAATGTTTTTGTTATAAGGAAAAAAAAACCAAAATTAAAAAAAAAGACAGAGAAAACCCCTACTAGTAATATATTTTTTTTTTGCGGGGCTATTATAATGGGTCTTTTGGATCCATTATCATCCGCAAGGAGCCCACTTCTTGTAGATTGGAAAAAGGACGACAATATAAATGGACTTAGATTATGGACTAATTTTCTCTTTCTTATGTTTTCGTATTGGCCCATCTATACTCTTTTAGTTGATCGAGCACACTCGATACATATGCAAAATGAAATATAAAATATAATTTAATTATATATTTAAATTCTGAATATAAAATTAAAATATTTAATGAATTTTATACATAATCATATATTTTTAAAATTCTTTATAATGTATTTTATTAAATTTATTATAGAAATATAGTTTAAAATAAAATAAAATTATAAGATTAATAAATAAATAACAAAGAAATTTTTTTTAAAAAAAAGACAAATGAGACATGGAATATATATATATATATATTGATCGATGAGAGAGAAAGAAATTGAAAACACGTTAATAGTAGAAGAGGAGAGACGAGAAAGAAGACAAATTGGAGATGTGAAAGACCAAAGAAATCAAAAAACACCAAGGTGGCTATCAGATCCCTAGGTGCTTTATTAATAGTAGAGATAATGAAGTAGACTTTTTATTTATTAATTTATTTTTAATAATAGGCACATACACTGCCCACACGCATGCACTATTAAAATTCGAATTCTAAGATTAAAACTCCCCAATCTCTTAAATTCAGATACAAATCTATTTGGTTAAAATATCACGCACGAAGCAGTCCTTTGACACTGGACACGTTAATTACTATTTGCATGCTTTACGACTAATTATTTAAGTGGGGGCCCCAAAATAGGGTATAGATTCATGTTGAATATTCTACTTTGCCCATTGCTTCATCCTCATTTTTTCAGCATTTTTCGGTTACTGATCAGTTCACAATTGTCTTTGATACAATAAGTTTACAATTGTCTTATCGGAGCAACTATTGCAACTTGCGCTGCGTAAGTCAACAATATTGAAATTTATAGTCATTTATTTCAAAATTTGACTACTATTTGTTTAATAACTATCTTATCTAAAAATTTAAATTAGCGGTGACAACCACCTACTCCATCTCCCTCCCGACTCTGTCTCTATATGGTACATAGTCATCTGTGGTTCTTACTAATTATTTTATCTCAAATTAGTTTTGAAAAAATTGAATGATTTTATTAATTTATTGTGTGTGTCATTATGAAAATAAAGATAAATTGTATCCTATTAAATTAGACATACAAATACACGGTTTAGAGGCGGATCCACCCCCAAATCTAAATCGAGCTAAATTTTACATATATTTTTTTGAAAAATTTAAATTATGCCCCCCCCCCCCCCCTCACCCAACCCACCCAAAAAAATAGAAAATTCTTTAATATTTTATAAAAATTTAATCTCGTCCTCTCAAACAAAAAATTCCGACCCCTCCCTCTCCTTTGCTTATTAAAGAAAAAATAATAATAAAAATAAGACTACGAGGATAATGGACTTAGTACCTCACATATAGCAACTCAAGTTATTAATTCTAAATTAAAGCACAAATTTAAACAAAAAGAACCTTCTTTTAATGGTAGCTCAATTATTAATCACACAGTACTTTTGATTGATTGTATCTAATATTTGTTTTCTCAACATGCCACCGCAAGTGTAGGCGGACTTCTTTTTGCATTAATCTTTGCACGTCAAATTCTTGAGTGACGGTAAAATTCGAGCACAACACCTCTTATTTGATTTCACTCTAATACCATATTAAATAACTGCGTATTGTCTAAAAATTTAAATTGCTAAAAAAGAGAAGTCATCAAATATTTGTTATGTTGAACACTATTAACTTTTTTGATAAGTGACCACACTATGCATTGTATGTATAGGTAAGAACACGAGAACCTCAAATGCAGACCCAACTTTGGACTTCTATGTCTAGTGGCAAAATTAGTTAATTAACCCTAATCCTTGCTATTTGACAAGACTAATATTTTGACTTATAAAGAGGTGATAATTTTAAAATTTAGAAAAGTGCATAGTCTGTTATTTTTATTTGAAACCTTTCATCGTCAACTAAATGATGGAAGGAATCTATTTTAATTCAAGATAATGTTACTAGTTGAATACTAATTGTCTGATTTGTGGTACTTATGGTAATTATGGTATAATCGCTTCATATTGGATTTTTATATATATATATATATATATATAAATATAAATATATATATATAAAGTAGTATTTTGTGCTCAAAAATATATAAGAAAATAAAATTATGCATCAGTCATAGGTTATAGTTGGTATCCTAATAGTATGCATTTATGTGGTTTTTAGACAGTTCGATAATTTATTGTGGGCTAGAATTTCATAATTTCCAATCAACGATAATATCTAAAATAATCATGATATATTTTAAACATACGTACACCAAGAAACAGAAAGTATAAATAAATAATTAAACAAGGCCATTTTCATGAATTTGCGATTAACACAAATTAGCAAATGGAGTTGACATTTTGAATTTCCTGTTAAAATTTACACTTTCATCAATGCAGTGTGTACGTTTTTGACTTTTTACAGCCTTAAATAATTGAGTTTCCTGGAAATTTGTGGCTTAAACATCACTTCAACGTTAAGAAAACAAGGAAAATCACGACAGGTTTTTCACAATAAATACACCCATCTCACCAACCCTGGATTCTCCACGCCAGAACAAAAAACACACACAACACACACTAAGAATGATACCTCTCCAACTTTTATCTCTCCTTTTTACACTAACCATTTTCCAGGCAGCCACAGCAAACAGGCCTGATTCAATATTAACCCAATCAACAGCTCTTTTAACCTGGAAAAACAGCCTGGAAAACCAAAGCCAATCAATCCTGAACTCCTGGAATGTTTCGACCGATCCCTGCGAAAACTGGATCGGCATTTCCTGTGACAGGCCTGGACAAATTTCCCAACTAAACCTCTCCTACAATGCACTCATAGGTACACTTCGCAATCTCGATTTCTCATCGTTACCACATTTGAAAGCATTTGACGTTTTCAGGAATTCACTCTACGGAACAATACCATCCAGCATTGGAAACCTGTCGGAGGTGAGATTCCTGGAGCTGTCAAGAAACAATTTCTCCGGCAATATTCCGGCCGAGCTAGGCCTGTTGATGAATTTGCAGATTCTTTATATGAACAACAATCATTTGACGGGCGAAATCCCCGAAACAATCACTAATCTGAATCTCCTACATGATGTCAACTTATCAGGGAACATGCTAACAGGTTCGATCCCGGAGTTCATCGGAAACCTGTCGGGCTTAAATGTTGCACTAGGCCTTGCCGACAATCAACTCACCGGAAAAATCCCACCGTCCATCGGGAACCTATCGGTCCAGGGACTGTATCTGTACTATAATCATTTGTCGGGTCCGATCCCACAGGAGATTGGTCTGATGAGCCATCTCCAGGATGTGGATCTCTCTGTTAATAACTTGACAGGGTCCATTCCTGCTTCATTAGGCAACCTGTCAATTATTATGTTGAACTTAGGTGTAAATCAATTATCCGCGCAAAATCCCTCCAGAGTTGGGAAAAATGAAGTCCCTTACTGATTTAAGATTGTTCATGAACAATCTAACGGGCTCTGTTCCTTTAGAGTTTGATAATCTAACAAATCTTGTAGTTTTTACCCTGAGTGTCAACAATCTCACGGGTCGAATGCCTCCAAACGTGTGCCTTGGAGGAGCACTAAGAAACTTGTCGCTCCACAGCAACAATTTTGAGGGCAATGTTCCAGGAAGTTTGAAAAATTGCACCAGTTTATATACTCTCCTCCTCTACGGAAACCGAGTAACCGGAAACCTGTCGGAAGCTTTCGGGATATATCCGAATTTGATCTACATAGACATAAGCCACAACAAGATGTATGGTGAGGTTTCTTCAAAATGGGGATTTTCGAGAAAGCTATGGGGCTTGATAGCGTCCCACAATAATCTTTCAGGAACAATTCCATCTGAACTTGGAAATGCATCCCCGTTACTCGTTCTTGATCTAAGTTCGAATCAAATAAGTGGGAAGTTGCCGAAAAGCCTGACGGGTCTGCCTTTCTTGTATAAACTTATATTGAATGACAACAAACTCCAGGGCAAGATACCGACAGAAATCGGGAATTTATCTGAACTTAGACACTTTATTGTATCTGCTAATGGCTTTAACGGCTCGATTCCTGGAGAAATAGGAGCTTGCACAAAGCTTCAAGAGTTGAACTTGAGCACAAATGCATTAGAAGGGGGCATCCCAGATGAGATAGGAGAGTTGGACTATCTAGAAGAACTTGATTTGAGCAAAAACAGGATATCTGGAGAGATCCCAGAAAAATTAGGTGGCCTGAGAAGGATTGAAACAATGAACCTTTCACACAATTCCCTGTCAGGTCCTATTCCATCAAGTTTTGAAATGAGTTCTAGTTTGCAAACTATCAATGTATCATTTAATCAATTGGGGGGCCCGATTCCGAATTCTAAAGCTTTCCAAGAAGCTTCACCTGACTCCTTCAAGAACAACAAGGGGCTTTGCGTAAATAATAATATTAGTGTTGGCTTGCCAAATTGCGCGACAAATCTGGCAGATAGTAACAAAAGAAAGGGCAAAACTAGAGTCATTGTCTTGATAATATCACCTGTCTTAGGAGCTGTGCTTGTTTTGATCCTGGCCGTTGGCGTTTTCTTGTTTACGCGATCAAGAAAGCGCGATTTTGAAGAAAACAAAAGTGTTGATCAGAGAAAGGACTTGTTTGCAATTTGGAGCTTTGATGGGAATTTGGTTTTTGAAAACATCATTGAAGCAACAGAGGAATTTGATTCCAAGCATTTGATTGGAGCAGGAGCATCAGGGACCGTCTATAAAGCAGAACTGTCAGACGGGCGAATTGTTGCGATAAAGAAACTACATGCATCAGACGACGAAAAAGGAACAAACTTGAAAAGTTTCACAACTGAAATCCAAGCACTGACAGACATACGGCACCGTAACATTGTCAAGCTTTACGGATTCTGCTCGCATGCGCGGTATTCTTTTCTGGTTTACAAGTTCTTGGAGGGGGGAAGCCTGGCGAGCGTGCTGGAAAATGACGAGAAGGCCACCGATTTTGAATGGATGAAAAGAGTGAATGTTGTGAAGGGAGTTGCTAGCGCTTTGGCTTATATGCATCACGATGTTTCGCCTCCAATTGTTCATCGCGATATATCGAGCAAGAACATTCTTTTGGATCGCGATCATGAAGCTCGTGTTTCGGATTTTGGGACCGCGAGGTTGTTGAAGCCGGATTCTTCGAATTGGACTTCGTTTGCAGGGACCTTTGGTTATGCAGCTTCAGGTATGGTCATGGTTAATTCTTGAAGTTTGTTAGCTAGTTTGTTCATGATCTTCTTCTTTTATCCATGTATGTTGTATATATTCACATTCATATCACTATTTGATCATCGAAATTTGATCAAAACTGACAGAAGACGTCAAGAGATTTGGATGATGGTGTCTTCAATATGTGGAACAATTTGAAAAGTTTACTAAACTTAAAATGATGACATTTCAAATAGTATAGGGGGGTGTTTGTAAGTAGAGGACAAGTAACAAAGGGAGGGACTATCATTTTAAAATTAAGAGAGGAGACTTGTGTAATAATAAGGGATGGCGACTGTTCTTACCAGCACTTTTTTTTTTGTCTCGTTCAATCCTAATAACATTACTATCTAATTTGTATGTTGGATGCAGAACTCGCTTTCACCATGCAAGTGAACGAGAAGTGTGATGTATATAGTTTTGGGGTGCTAGCGTTAGAAATAATCATGGGAAAACATCCCGGTGATTTCGTGTCATACTTGTTTACGCCCTCATCTTCATCGGCATCCCCATTCATGCCCTCAACATCATCGGCATTGCCACCGATGTCGAATGCGGATGGGATATTGTTGCAAGATATACTCGACCCTCGGCTTCCATTTCCGACAAGCGATAATGTGGCAACAGAAGTGGTGGTTGCGGCCAAGTTGGCCTTAGAATGTGTCTGTCAAAGTTCACAATTTCGACCAACCATACAACAAGTGTCTGTGCAGCTATCCAAGGAGAAAACAAGGTTCAATGGCTTACTTCCCGTCATAAAAATAGATCAATTATACCATCTTGAATACTCAATATCTTGTTAATTTTAGGATTGGATTTTTGTTATTATATATTTATGTAATTAATATTACTTAAGGTGACAATTTCATTGTGAAAAATAAATAATGGAACTTTGTTTTCATCATATCTTCTTATGCTAGATTAAGATTGTAATTGGCATCCAATCATATAAAAATATATAATTTAGATTGATTAAATTATTATATTGTTGAAAAAATAAATTAAAATTAATGATTTAAACATAAAATGATTATTAATTTTTTCAATGGATTCTAAATCAAAATTCTAACCGTACATTATAGAATGATCAAAGTAAATAACGATATTGTGGACGTGCTTGGATGGATTTGAAAAATGTATTTTTTTGAGCAGTATTTTTTATAGTAGAATTTTATTTTAAAGTCAAACAGTTTCGCTAAAAACATTTTAAAGGTAAAATTACATAAAATCCCCCTATATTTTGTTTAAAAAGCTAAAAACCCTCCCTGTTATATGAAAATTTGCAAAAAAAAACCCTGTTATCTAAAACTTTGCAAACATGCCATTCCCAATTACTCTGAATAACACCGTTAGATAACATTTTAAACTTTCCGTTATACCCCTGTTGATTATTGTTTGAATTAACCTTTACCATTTCACTTCACTTTACCTAGAAAGTGATACGATGAGTTTGAGAGAAGAAATCGAGGGTTTGGGGAAAGGGGATGAGGGTTTTAGGTTTTTCAAATTTTAGCTTCGTTTAAGAAATTTTCTATAGAAATTGACAAGAGAGGAGTGAAGAACAATATTGAAGTCAAGAACATAGAAATTTTCTATAGAAATAGGGATTGTTTTTCACGTGACGAGCCTTTCTACACTGAGATACATACACGCATGCAAGAGTGTGTGTGTGTGTATTTATATACACACACATCTTCACATATACTGAAGGGCTGGATAGCGGTGGCGCCGGTGATGCAATGAAGAAGATTGGGGCTGAAGGTGATTGACGGTGGGGGAGGGAGGAGCGTTTGGGGGTGGCGACGAGAGGATGAAGAGAACTAAGGGCGTTGGCGCTATGGAGAAGATTGGGGCAGCCACGACGATGAGGAGGAGAGTTGAGGGTGACAGCGTGATTCAACGATGGCGGCGGCAACAATGATTGGGGAGAGCTAGGGGTGGCGACGGTTCTAGGATTTTTAGTTGCAAGGTTTGGAGAACATGAAGGTAAAGAGGAAATGAATGTTTGCCATTAGTTTTGGACGAAGAGATGGGTTTATGTTACATTTAATAAATTATAAGGGGGTGTTTGCCTGTTTTCAAAATAGGAGAGTTTTATGAAATTTTACCTATTTTAAAAGGTCATTTTATTTAAAATTATTTGTGATAACTTTCAAAAAAAAAAAAAAGCCACTTGGCTTCTGCTTTTTTTTAAATATCTATCCAAACATAATTTTTTTTAATAAAATAATTATTTTTAAAAAATAAATGCTTCTTCAGTTAAAAAAAAAAAAATACACGTTTGATTAATAGCAACACTTATATAAATGTTTTCCTTATCATTTTGTCAATTATATATATATATATATACACACACACAAATTGGGTATCTTAGTTCCAAACAGAGCCATAAGGGCTCCGTGCGCCCATATGGGAATTAGGGCAACGCCTCAATAAAATCCTCTTCAGACCTCAATCTCTGTCGCCGTCCGCCCACTGCAGAGCAAAACTCTTCAATGGCGTTGCCTCTTCTCTGGCTTTTAATCCATGCCTAGGATTTTATCAAGTCACACACACACACACACGCACACACACACACAGAGTTCTATGTAAATTCGCAGTATTTCTCAGTTTCTCGTTTCATAATCTGGGTTCTGTTTGGTTGACGAAGAAAAATCAGAGAAAAATGATGAAAATCTCAGCATGAGCAGACGCAGCACCTACCAGCGAACAATCCTGGTGGTGCGGTGAGCGCCACTTTCCACACGAGATTTCTGATTCTCTCTCTCTCTCTCTCTCCCCATGATTTTGTTTCAATAAATTAGAGATTTCGTAAAATAAATGGTGAATTAGGGGACAAGCACGAGCAGGATTTTGAATCAAGATTTTGGTCATCGTCTGTGTATGGATTACCAAAAAAAAAACATTTGAGTTTCCACGTAAACTATTTAAATTATTCAGATCTTCAAATTGATGAAAATTCAAATAGAAATGTTCTGTTCAAAACTTTTAGGACACGTTTGGTGTGACAAATGTCAATTACAAAATTTTAAATTTCGATTATGTGAAACTTGTTTAAATTGAAATTTATAACTCCTGAGTATGAGCGTTGCATATACGCTATTCTTCGGAAGTCGAATGTATTTTCTCGTCAACTATGTTTGCATATTATTTAATCGCGATCGCGAAATCGAATTATTGAGGGTTGAAACCTTAAATAATCTAAAAATCTCTACTGTTTTTTCTTTTTTTTTTTTTCAGTTTTCACTGTATTAATAAAATATCTTAATTAGAAAAAATGGATTCAATCAAAGAGCCTGTTTTGGATGAGTTTTTTTAACAAGAAAGTGATTTATTTTTTTAGAAAAATACTTCTATGAAAAAATTGTATTTCAATGAAGTTTTTGAAAAAAAAAAGTATAAATCAGAAAATAAGTCAAAATTTTGATTTTTGCGGAAGTTATTTAAATAAAAATATTTTTAATTATTTTATTTAAAAAATAAAATTAATTAATTTTAAAAAAAATCTATTAAAAAAAATACGACTCATAAAATATATATTTTTAAAATTCATTCAAATGAGTCCAAAACTTAGTGAAAATATCAAATGCATTTGTCGTTTTGACCAATTAAATATTTCCTTTATTCTTTTTGCTGATTACTTTTTGTACTTGTATTTAGGAGACGCAAAATAAATATTAATTATATATATATATATATATATATATATATAACGTAATCGCATTCGTAATATTCATCATAAAGAAGAAAAAAAATTGAAAGTCATCTTTCCTGATTTTGTGGTGTCTCGCGCTTTCAGTGGTCAAAGTCAATCAAATTCGCTCTTTTTATTTTATTTTTCTATTTTTATTGTGATATTACATACATCAATCACCACTCAACATATTTACTAAAATTCGAGTTCGTAAGTCGTAACGCTACATTCACCACGTCTGCATGCACATTTATTTGAATTCGAACATTGCATATCTATTAAGCCAAAGCCCATAATAAATTTGAAAAGAAAAGAAAAATAATAATAAATAAATAAATAAATAATTCTATTTAGTTAAGGTTGCATTACATAAGAACGTTCGTTCTCGTGGCATGGATTTCACGCACTTAGGAATGAGATGTAACTTAATAAAAATCTTTATATATTTGAAATTTTTTACTGTACAAATTGCATAAATACTGCACCAAAAACACTGAAGAAGGAATTTAAATATTAATTTTATCCCACTTGAGGAGGTATATAGCTAGTCGCATCATAAATCATTAGGTAACAGTATTATAACGTTGAATAAGAAACAATACACATGTTGTTTATTAGGAGATGTAAGTATGTTAGGCACACCCAATGTGTGTGCGGAATAAATATGAGATGTAATTTAATGGAATGATTAAATTTAAAATGAGGTGCTTATTGAATCTGTATAAATGTGTGTTTACAGATTATTAACTATTTTTATTAGTTATATTATCTTTACAATTATGTTTAATATTTTGATTAGATTTATGATAAGTGAAAACAAAAATTAGACTAAGATTAAATTTAAGATTAAATAAAATAAGTAGAAAATGAAATAAAAGAAAATTCTAGAAAAAGTGATGTGAGAGAGAAGAGAGACAAGAGAATAAGAAAGGAGAGAGGAGAGAGAAAAAATAATAGGAGAGGAAACTCAAAAGTCTGTTAGAAGGATGAGAGAGAATAATAACTAAAAATTTTATAGTTTTTAGTAGAGATATTTTAAGAAGTTCAAAATTACACTCACACAAAAAAAATTAAAAAAATTTTCATTTAATATATAAATATAGATAACAGAAATGTCATGACAGATAATCTAAACTGATACCTCTATCTCTTGATCACGGGATCCTGAAACTGAGCAGTCCCGGTGCTGCTTACTGGGAAAGTGCAAATGCAGGACAATTTTCCCTTTCAGACGCATATGCCTCTGCCGAAAAGGGTGCCGAAAAGCACAAAAGACCTAGCGAGAGGGCTCAAAATAAAGAGTCGACTGATGGTGAAGAGCAGTGCACCGAAGTTACGCCGACAGATGGGGACTACCTCCTATATAGTGTACTTGTGTTGCGTATCCGTTTGTCGACACATAATTTTATCTTCATCAATCATAGAACCCGTTCTAATGTTGGGAAAGATCCCCTAATCTTTGACTGTTACTAGCCTTTTTTCCTTATAAATGTCCATTACAATGCTCACGTTAGTATAACCTGTAACATCTTCTCAACTTCTTTGTAACCCCATCATTGCTTAGTCCACACCTCAAAAAAGACTCAGTATCAATAGCTCAACACACACACACACAAAAGCATCACAAACAACATTTAGTTCCATCAATTTCACCAATCATGTCCTCCAACTTCATACTCCTCATTTTCCTCTTCCTCTTTTCAACCCTCCCTTCCCCTCTAAGTGCCATAAAACGTGATGGAGAGATCGACCTTGGGGCCCTTCTCACATTCAGTGCCGCAACCAACGACCCTCTAAACTCTCTAAGATCATGGAACTCATCCACCCACTTTGTGCCAATGGACCGGCGTTACATGCTCTTCTCAAGACCAACGTGTCGTTGGATTGAACCTGGCGAATCACAACCTGACAGGTGTCATATCCCCTCACATTGGCAACCTCAATTTCCTCAAAGTCTTGTCCCTAGACAACAGCAGCTACACCGGAAACTTGCCCCCCGAGCTCGGCAACCTTCAAAGACTCGAAGTTCTCAACATAAGCAATAATCTGATCCTTGGCGAAATCCCTTCAACTTTATCCAATTGTACTAAATCTTTTGTTCATCGTAGTTCCTTATAACAATTTGTCTGGACATTTACCACCAGAGCTCGGTTCCCTGTCCGGGCTCGAGTTGTTCTCCATCAGCAAGAACAGCATTAATGGTTTCATTCCCTCCACTTATGGAAACTTGTCATCCCTCAAAAGACTGTACAGAGGATCAAACGATCTGATGGGCGAAACTACCAGTTCATTGGGCCGTCCCGCAAAACTGGAGCTCCTAGCATTTGGCGAAAATGGGCTGACAGGATTTATACCTCCTGAAATTTTCAACCTTTCTTACATTTCGATTTTCAACTTGGCTGATATCAGGATCCGAGGTACCCTTCCTTCTTTCATAGGCCTTGCTTTCCCTAATCTCCAACTCTTCAGTGTGGGTATAAACCTGCTGACTGGATCGATCCCTGCTTCGTTTTCAAATGCCTCGCATTTGGCATATCTACATTTAGGATATAATAATTTCTCAGGGGAAGTGCCTAGTTTTGTCAAGTTGAATAATCCTGGACTGTTGGCCCTGTCGGGGAATTTGCTTAACGACATGAGTTTCATCTCCACTTCAATAAACTGTACCAACTTAGTGAGTTTGGGGTTGAATCAAAACGATTTTCGAGGGCTGTTGCCTGTTTGGTTTTGGAACCTTTCTACGACCCTGTCAAGGTTGTATTTAACTGATGATCAAATTTTGGACACGATTTCGCCCGAACTAGGCAAATTTGTCAGTCTCCGGGATCTCAGGGTGAACAACAACAGATTCACAGGAATAATCCCTTCTAGTATTGGCAAACTTCAATATCTACAATTCATGGACTTTTCTAACAACATGTTCTCGAGTCGCATGTCTTATTCTATCGGAAATTTGAGCCTTTTTGTCTAACTGTATCTTTCTGAGAACAATCTCAGTAGCAACATGCCATCAAGCCTAGCAAATTGCCAAAATTTGTTAGAACTTAATCTCTCTCAAAACCGGTCCGATAGCTAGAGAAGTTTTTACCATCTCCTCCTTGAGAAGTGTTGATCTGTCTGAAAACCAATTGAATTGTACACTTCCTATAGAAATTGGAAACCTTAAAAACCTCGAGTATTTTAATGTTTCTAGGAACAACATTTCCAGTAAAATTCCTAGTATGCTAGGTGGTTGTGTGAGGCTGGAGTACGTAGACCTGAAAGAAAACTTGTTTGAGGGGGATATTTCTTCAGCTCTCAGAAGACAGGATTTTCAAGAATGCGAGTATAGTTTCGGTTATTGGCAACCCAAAACTCTGTGGGGGCATACCTGACCTTAAACTCCCCAAATGCAACAACCTTAACAAACAAAATTCCAAGAAATCATCAACCTGCAGAAAGATTGTGATTTCTACAACATGTGCTCCGCTAGGGATTATACGCATGATCATTGCAGCAGTTTTCATCTTCCGTTGTCTGAAATGAGAAAAAAGTTAAATCGGTCCCCATAAATCCATATGATAATTATTTCCCTAATGTATCCTATCAAACTCTCTGCCAAGCCACTGGTGGATTTTCAGAAGAAAATTTACTACGGGTTGGCAGTTATGGGTCGGTTTACAAAGGCATTCTTGGACATGACAGAAAGCTTGTTGCTGTGAAGATTTTGAATCTCTATCAGCATGGAGCTTTGAAAAGCTTCTTGGCTGAGTGTGAGGCTTTGAGAAACATCAGGCATAGGAATCTAGTGAGGGTTCTCACGGCTTGCTCCAGTGCGGATCTTCAGGCGAATGTTTTCAAGGCGTTGGTTTATGAGTTCATGAGCAATGGCCGTGTCAATGATTGGTTGCATTCAGAGAGGAAGTTGGGTCGCATTCAGAGGGTAAATTTTGCTGTTGATACCGGTTTTTCTGTCGATTATCTTCACATGCGGTGTGTGACGCCTATCGTTCATTGTGATCTCAAGCCGAGCAATGTTCTTCTGGATGATGATTTTGTTGGCCATGTTGGTGATTTTGGATTAGTAAGATTTGTACGTAGAAGGGATGATAGTTTGTCAATGTCTCAAACAAGTTCTAGCCTGGTGAGAGGGACTATTGGATACACTGCTCCAGGTACCGTGATATGTGAAGAGTTGATTCATATACTCTGAGGGGATGTCAGTGTAATTATTACAGATATATGGGGGGACAGGGTAATTTGACTATGTCGGAAGGCGTCTGAGTGTAATTAACATTATTTTAGAAAACTCCCAACTTTTACTACTGACCTCAGTTTTCCCAAATTTATAACGTTACAGAATATGGCACGGGAAGTGAACCATCAACGCACGGTGATGTATGCAGCTTCCGGATCCTCCTGTTAGAGATGTTCACCGGTAAAAGGCCGACCGATGAAATGTTCGAAGAAGGCTTTGGACTTCGTAGCTTTGTTGCGAATTCATTGCCCGACAGTGTTACAGACATCGTATATCCCATACTTCTCGAGGACATTGAAAATGACAACATTAACAAGTGCCTAGTTAAGGTTCTTGGAGTTGGAGTTGCTTGCTCGGCCGAGTCCGCGAGGGAAAGAACGAACATTTCTCATGCTGTTACTGAGTTGCAATCCATCAGAGATGTTCTTCGTAGAAATGAAACATGTGGAGGAGATGAAAATGAAAGATCATAATTAGAGTTCTTGTTTTTAATTGTGCTTTAATAGACTAGAGAAATTCATTGTATAAGACTCAATGGATAATGTTTACTACAATAAAAAGGTTCATATATCTAAGATCAAGTCCCACAACAAGAGTAAACCTAAGAGCATTTGAAAAGGCTAACAAAAACACTCTTGTAAGAGGCCCTTATTGACAAAGGGGAATAATAAATTATGACAAAGAAACAACTAGGTTATGTTCATTTGGGAACACAGGCAGTCAGGCACAAACTTAACCAAAGAATAAACGAAAAAATGCTTTGCCAAAAAGAACATTATAAATGTATGTATCTACACACAAAAGCCATCCCATTCCTTCTTCCATCTCCTTCGTATCGCTTACGCTCATTCGGTGAGTAACGCGCTTGGCTGTGAGCTCAATCAATTCGTCTTGCACGTTCCAAGGAGCTCTTTTCAACACATAAACTCCTCAATAGTGGGGGGAAATGACTCTAAGAGTACCCTTCTTGTATCTAATTACAATCCAACCCACAAACTTCCAACACGATCCCGTCTCTAGACAAGAACGGGTTGATCCGGACCCACAACAACGAGAAGATCGAAGCAAGAAGAATCGACCACACAACAATAATAGTCGGAAGCCTGTCTTGTTTACCCATGAAACCTTTGAGGAAGGGGTATAAATGGACAATCACCCAAATCGCGAAGAACAACTTCCCGAACAGAGGGCCCCACGTCTCGTAACCATTGTTTATGGCATCCGAAACTCCGACAATGACTCCAATGATATTAATGATCAACAGAGTCATGGGAGGGACCAAAAGAGATGTCCACTTGAAGAGGTAGAGCTCTGAAAACTCGCCATCATCAGCTGCTTTGGAAGTGACAGTGAAGTTTGTGTTGACACCGGCCAAGACTTTTAGGAGACCTTGAAAGAGGGCAAAGAGATGGGACGAGACGCCACCGATCACCCAAAACTGCTCGTTTCTCCACCAGTCGTCTATCCCAACTCCTCCCCATTGCATCTCGAGGATGCTCGTTGCTGCGATTGATATGAAGAGCCCCATGAAAACTAAACTGGCATAGTTGCTGATCTGTAGATGATCAAAGATACAGCTAAAATGACCAATTAAGCTGAAAAAATATTACATGTAATGAAAAACAGTAAAAAGAAAAGAAAAGGAAAATGAAAATGAAAAACAATCAGATATTCGAAACATTGTACGTGGGAGCTCACCTCTGGGACAATGAATTTTCCCGTAAGAAGGCAAACCGCAGGCAACGTGCAATAAGCTATCAAGGGAAGGGAAGTCAAAGGGTAGACAACCGAGTTTATGTATGAAAATCTCTCCAACGGTTTCAGACCACAACCATATCCATACCAAATAGGACAATGCCTACTCAAGAAAATCTCGACTGATCCCAAGGCCCACCGAAGAACCTGGTGCAAACGGTCTGAAAGATTGATTGGCGCTGACCCCTTGAACGCGGGTCTTTTGGGTATGCAATACACGGATCGCCATCCATGGCAATGCATTTTAAAACCAGTTAAAATATCTTCAGTAACAGACCCGTAAATCCATCCAACCTGGTCATATCGAATTGTTAAAGCTGATGTGAATATCAAGAAAAGAGTTATAGAGATTTTTCTTTTTTTTCTTTCTAGTTAGGGGTTAACATAAGTACCTCTTTTCCCCAGTCGGTTTTATCTTCATAACCACAGCTAATAACATGAATAGCTTCTTTCAAAAGGGAGGCAGATGATGCTCCCTGAGGAACGCCACCATCTTCTAGAAGCGTCGAAACTATGAAAACGGGTGATTGCCCGAATTTTTTCTCGAATTTTATCTGGGGCATGAGAGATGACTTTCCACTGTCAATTCCTGCCAGCACAACAGGGAGAAAGGGATGAGCATATTATTATAAAAGAAAGATTTAATTACACCAACCTCCCCCATATGTGTCTTTGCAGAAACTTACCCCCTTGGTTTTAAATTTACAAATACCCCCTTCCACCATTGAAATTTATTCAGAAACTTGAACAACATTATCCATACATGAAAGAACAACTTTAGACTAAAGTTTTGCATCTTAAATTTGATCATATCCTTAAAATTAAATCGAAATCTTTAGTATTGGCAACACATATGAAATTTACTTACCTTCGATTCCTTCCTCAATATTTTCAAGAGCATGTATCTGAGTTGAAGTTTCCCGGTTTTTAGTCTTTTTCTTATTAATGTTATTATCCTTTGATTTCCCCTTCCTCTTCTTTCGAGACGTACAACAGAAGCAACACCATTTCGGCCAACAATTACATGTTTTTCCAGGCGGTTTCGCCTTCTTGGGGGCATCATATCCATACAAAGCTTGCCTCCTAAAGACACATCCTGTTCCCACATAGATTGGACCTTGGATCCCATCAAGCCCTTTCATGTTTATCTGTCAGCAATTAAAATCTTGTTAGCCCTTTTACACAATTCTTAAAAATTTCATAATTTGTAATTTTCTTGAAGCTCCGCATACATCGAAAAAGACGACGTTGCGATTTGAATATCTATCGTGTCTATCAATTCCATCGAATCTTTGAGGAAATTGCACATAGCATATCTTCTTTCCAGATTGAGGGTCCATCATGAAACACATAGCTTCCCTGAGAGCCTTGCTGTTGTTTATATAATGATCACAATCAACATTGAGTATGTAAGGAGCATTTGAGATGACAGCCGACACCCGTATCTAAGAAAAAGAAAAAAAAAATGGAAATTGTAGATCAGATAGCTGAATCTGTTTTATACTCATCTCCAAAAGAAAACAGGAATGAATGCAAAGAACATAGAAAAATAATAAAAAATAAAATAAAAAGATTACCAAAGCATTCATAGCACCAGCTTTCTTGTGATGCTCAAATCCAGGCCTCTTTTCACGGGAAACATATATAAGACGAGGCAACTCATTCCCTTCAATATCGCGAACACCGTTTTGACCCAAGAAAACCTGTCAAGCAAAACAATTAGAGTTTATTGCTACAAGTTAACTTTTCGATAAAGTTTTTTGTAAACAATGCCAACACTTACTAACCTGGATCATTCCAGGATGATCCCTGACATTATTTCCAGGCCATAGTGTACCATCTTGCATGGTCCAGCCCTCTTCAGGAACTTTTTGTGCCATGGCAACCAACCCATTTATTCTAACTTTAAACTCTTCATATTCTCTCTGTATCAAGACAGTTATAGCAAATAAGTTCAGTCATCAAAGCTGAAATCCTTAACACAGCAAAATGATGCAACAAAATAATCGAGAAACGTTAAAAAACTAATTAAGTGTTCGAATTCGTAAAAGGGAAAAAAAGATGGCACCTTTATAGCACGCCGTTCCCTCACAAATGTCGGTTCTACTTTGTCTCTCAAATAGTCAACCTTTTGGGCAAAGTACCATTCTGGAGCACGGGGCTCTATGTTGAACTTCTTGCAGAACGGGACCCACTTCCTGGAGAACTCGGATGTCTCAGAAAGAGCTTCAAAAGTGAGCATGGCAGCACCATCATCAGAGACATAGCAAGCCACCTTGTCAATCGGATAATCCACAGCAAGTATAGAAAGAACAGTGTTTGCTGTAATAAGTGGAGGTTCCTTCATTGGATCCACTGTACTCACAAATATGTCCACTGAAGCTAGCTCAGAAGGCTTTCCTTCTTTCTCGTACCTGGTAGCAAAGTTGTATCTATAATGAGTATCGAATGGCCACCTCATCTAGAAAAAAATTAAGCTTTTAGATATGATAAGATACTAATTATTTAATATACCCGGCACACCCCCTGACGTGCAGAAAGTAATCTTTACTTATTTATTTATTTTGTTCATTTTTGTCAAGCTCTTCACATTTTCTCCCTCCCCCCCACACATAAAGGGATGGAAATGTAATTTGACTTCAGGACCTCTTTTTTGGCATGGGTCTGATACCAGAAACAATAAATGTTTAATATATGTAGTGATGTGTGTGCGTTGAGAGAGAGAGAGAGAGAGCACTATATACCTTAGTGAGAGTCTATCTAGGTATGTTTCGCGCTCAATGGGGAACCATTTTGGAAACTGATCAAATATCCACGATACAGCAAACCATATCTCACATATAATTGATGTTAGCCACAATCCATAGGCATCATTGACGGGGTGGCGAATTCTATAGTGAAAGAACAATCCAAGAATTGCCATGCGAAGTAGAATGATCATTCTGTAAGGGTTTATCTTGCTTGAAGGAATGGGTAGCTTCCTGGAAAGAGGTTGTCTACCTTCGTCCATCCTGTAATAACAATAAAAAGTAAACTTAGTACAGTTCATTACAATTTACCACTGTCTCGGGTCTATTGATACAGTTCGAGTTCATCCCATCTTCCAACTATCGAAAAGCGTTCATCCTACACATTGTACTCCAACTTCACACAATTCACAATCAGATTTACATTACACAAACAAACTAGAAATGACGTCTCGTGCTCATTGATGACTGATTAATTATTCAAATGATGATTATGACTAGCTGCCCAAAGGGATATATTTGGCAATTAGTAAAACTTCATAATTTCGTTGCCTTCAAGCTAAACGTTACTGTAGGCTTAGCTGAATTAAACAGTGTCAGACAGATTAAAAAATGCTTGGTTGAAATCTAGGCCTATTTATTGCTCATCACACGTGATTAAAACTGGTTTAGCCAAACCCGTTCTAGGTTAGAATTTCTCCACATGAAAAAGGAGACAGAAAGAGTAGACCTACTTGGGCAAATCAGGATCGTCGAACTCATCTCCATCACCGTTACTTATTTGATGCTTAACCACTTGAAGTTTTTCATTCTGCTTTTTCTTCCACTCCTCCATTCTTTCCTTCCACGCAACAGTACCATAACCATAAACGGCTAAATCTTTATTAGGATCCATCGGTCGTGGTGGCACTGCAACATCCATATATACATTAAAACTCTGATCAAGAAAACAATCAAACAAATTAAACATAGGAAAAAGAAAAGCTTACAAGTCATGGAGTCAGTATACAGAATAGGATGCACTCGTTTCCCGCGTCCCATATATGGAGGGATAATGATAGCATGCTTGTCCGCCGAAATCGTGTCGTCCTTCACCAAGATTCACATTCTTTAGAATTTTGGTAAAAAAGAAACAAGTAATAATAAATTATAACACACACACACACACATATACATATATGCGAGGATAGCGAGAGCACGCTTCTCAGCTGAAATTGTCTCATCCTTCACCAAGATTCATACTTTCTCTAAAATTCAGATGACGAACTAGGATCAAATAAGATCCACACACACGACACAAGCACACATATATGTATATAAATTGAGATGGCATCTACCTCTTGTCCATAAGTAAGCAGAGGAATCTCTGAGTTTAAAACTGAGCCATCCAATTCAGAGGGAGTAGTAATCCCGGAAGCAGTCCGGCCAATATTAAGCCGACCGGAGAGAGCTGCCTCAGCAATCTGCTGAGGATCTCGCCTATCATTGCCATTATAATCAAATTCATTCTCCAAATCATCAAATTCATCTTCATCTTCATCTCCATCAACTCTAGGACTTCCTAAAAAATAAGTAGCTTTTGTTAATAAAAAGTAAAAGTACAAAAAATAACATGAGAAGCATCTACTGATTACCTTTTATGCGCTTGTATCTTGTTTTGCATTGAGGGCAAGCTTGATTGCCCTCTCTTCTTTCATATTCATAACATGATCTACAAACTGGGAATGCACATTCATTGCAAGCAACAAAGGGCTCACCATCTACAGTGAATTCAATTTCATCTCCACAAATCTGACAGATCTGCCCCGTCAACTCTTTCACAGAAGTCACCTGCCGACACACAAGAAATCAATTAATGCGAGTCAGAGCTAGATCAAAAAAGTAAGCTTAGAGCAAAAATCTACATAATTGAGACTCGTAACCAAGCTTGCAGATTCGAAGATATGGTAAAGAAAGAAAACGGAGCAACGGGAATGCAAGTGAGAAAACTTTCAACTAGCTCTAAACTATAGACAGTTGAAAGAATGAGCTAAAGAATCTGTGATTCAGGCATTAAGTTTAACCAAAACATAGCATCCCAAAGAAAAAATCTAGAGAGCAGATTATATGTAAATAAATAAAAGGGGAAAAAAATGAGTCCCCCAAACCACACCAAGAATCTCTGCTTCTAGACCAAAAATGGCACCAAAACTTCAAGATATAAATGAAACCCAACACTTGCACCGGTAAAAGTACTGAAAAAAAAAAAAGAAAATTAGCCAAAGGGCGCCTCAAAAAACCAGATTTATGCCCAAGAAACTGAAAACGAACAACCGAGTCATGCAACACTGCAGAAATGCAAACCGTTCGAGAAATCAATGCAATAAACAGTTAAAAAAAATGACTTCTTTGAAGCACTCACTCTTCCAATCTCATCAGCATTGATGAGTACAAACTCATTCCTGTTGTGTGAACCAGCCACAAGCCTTCCTTTAGTATCCATTCCAAGAAATAAAAGAACACTTCATACACACAGCTCCCGCTCTCTCTCTCCCCCACGCACAAACCACTTGACTGTCAATTAAAAGAGAGAGAAAGGAGAAAGAATGTCTTTCGCCCAATGCCCATTTGCACGAACGAAAGAACAGATGCACAGCCCTTCTCTTTTACTTCTTTTCTTGAACACAAAACACTTCGCATTGAAAAACCAACTGGAAATAATGGAACAACAGACACCCAAGAAAATTACAAAAAAAAATATATATATTAATACATTCAATGAAGTCTGAAACCGAAATGTGGGGTTTAATATATATATATATATAGAGAGAGAGAGAGAGATGTCTTTCTTGTTTTCTCTCTCTACGATTCTTTTCCTGAGAGAAACCCCTGTTTATAACAAAAAGGGTCTCTCTCTTTCAGTGTTCCCTTCGTGATTGTGAACTGTGGGGAGTACTGAGGTGTGTGGATCAGAGAAACAAAATGTCCCGGGGGCTGAAGAAGAGAGATCGACAATGACACAAAATAAAAAGTAACAATAACAACAATCATAAAAGAAGCAATAAAAATATATATGTCTGTATATTGTAATGTATAAGTTTCCTCTGAAATGAAAATGGCGAAACGAGAGAGAGAGAGGGGGGGGGGGGGGGGGGGAGGTCTAGTACTACTATGTGAGAGAGTGTTTGAGAGAGACAGAGAGAGAGAGATGAAGTTTGAACGCGTAATGCACAAGGGACAGAGATAACTGATGTTTTGGATCGAAAGATGTAAAAATTGTGAATGTAAGGAAAAGGTTTTGGGGAATGGGGCCCAAATGATGGTGGGTCCCCACGGCTGCACCGGTGGCGCTTGGCATTACGGCGAAGGGTATTTTTGTACTTTCACATTGACAATTATTAAGGGTCAAAAAACAATTGACTCGTCTCATTCAAATTTATTTCGATTTGTTTTGTGGTTTATCAATGTTAGGACCAAAACTTTGTTGGTGGTTCGATGACGGATGTGTTTCTTGTAGTTGATACATACATACATACGTTTGTATGTGTGTGTATATATATAACTTATATAAAAGATACACAATTCCATACATAATGAATACATATATATATATACAATATTTATATAAATGACAATTGTAATATAATCCACACATAATAAAAAGATTATAAATACTAAATACATAATATGTTCATGCTATATTATAAATTTACAAGATTTTGAGAAATTATTAAAATATAACATGATAGATCACGGGTATTTAAGTGATGGGACAACAAAAATTTTATAATAATAATATCTATCAATTATTTTCATACTTGTTTGTAAAAATAAAGAATTATTGTCATCTTGATTTCAATAATCTTAAATAAAGTAAAGAAAAAAGATCAATCTAAATCTTAAATGAAAAAGGCAAGAAAAATGATGGCAAACTTAAATTTCACTATAAATGCGCCAAAAAAAGAAAAAGTTGGTGATGAAATTAACTGAAAAATGGCCATGAAATCCTACTTTTTAAAATTTTTGAACAAAGATGGCAAGATAAAAAAAAATACAAAAATAATAAAAGTAAAAGTTGAAAAGAACACTTTTTTCCTATATTTGTGAGTGCATTGACAAGAATGTCCTTCAATCGGTCTGCAGATTGAACATACCAAATGGTCAATAATTTGTCGCTTACTATTTTAGGTGAATGAATTTGTTTATTTGTATAATAGAGGACAAAAGTTCAGTATTTGGAGGTCAGGGCCTTTTTGAAGAGAATTTGCTTTTGCGGGAAAAAGATGTGTGAATTAAATTTTACATATTTATACAGTTTAGAAAATTGAGAATTACTAATAAAATATCAAAGTTAATAATTCATATATATATATATATGTGTGTGCGCGCGCGTGTGATTACACAAATAAGTTTTGAAGGCATTCTTGATTAATTTTGTTCCACTTTAACCATCAAAATTCGTGTTTCATATTGACCTTTGAAATTGAAATTTGAGGACTTTGAAAAGGGAAAATTTCTAAATACCCCCTATAGTTTCGAAAACTGGCAGAAAACCCCCTGTGGTTTATAAATATACAAAAAACTCCATGTATTTTCCTAAATTCTGCACACTCTCCCCCTCTGTTAGTTCATGATTGACGGCGTTAAATTTATACTGAGATGCCCGTTATGCTCCTATTAATAAGAGTTGTTGGATCTTAACTTAAAAAATGAACGGCTTAGATTGATTCTTGAATATAAAAAATATAATATTTAAGTAAAAATTATAAATTAAATATATATAATATAAACCTCATCTCTCTTGAATATGAACTATCTCTCTTTCTCCCTACTCCCTTCTCTCTCTCTCTCTCTGAGTGAAGCTGCTGCTGCCCTGCTTGAAGCCGCCGTCGCCGTCTCTCCCACCATCTTCTTCCTCGAGCCGTCGTCGTCTCGCCCACCGCCGCCGTCGTCTCGCCCACCATCTTCTTCCTTGAGCAACTATCGTCTCGCCCTTCCGCCGTGCTGTGAAGCCCCCACCGCCACCACCGTCGTCTTGTGCACCATCCTCTTCCTCGAGCCGCCGTCATTTCGCCCCGCCGCCGTTATCTCACTCCATCCCCTGCCACCGTCGTCATCACCATGACCCACCATCTTCTTTCTTGCGTAGCCGCCGTCGCCTCCCTAACCCTAGATCTACTTCTTCCTTGTTGTTGTTGTTGTTGTTGTGTGTGTGTGTGATGGGGGAAGAAGGTGGAGATTGGGCTAGGGTTTGGGGCGACGGCGGTGAACTAGGGTTTGGGGCGACGGTGGCGGATTAGAGTTTGGGGCGATGGCGACGGATCAGGGTTTGGGGCGACGACGGCGGACCAGGGTTTGGGGTGACGGCAGCGTGCAGATGGGGCTAGGGTTTAGGGTGACGGCGGCATGCAGATGGGGCTAGGGTTTGGGGTGACGGCGGCGAGCAGATGGGGCTAGGGTTTGATTGACAAACATTGGCGGCGGCGGCTAGGGTTTGGGAGGAGAAGAAGATGACCAAAAAAAAAAAATTAAAAAAATTAATAAATTATTTATTGTTATTATAAAGTTATTAAAAATAAATAATATTTGAATATTCATATTTTTCTTCAAAAAAATTGAATGTATTTTAAAAAATATTATTTTTATTATTTTAATAAGAATTTTCTACAGATATAATAATAATAATAATAGTAATAATAATAATAATAATAATATTTTGAATAAATAAAAATATAATTAAGAAAATTAAAAGAGTTGATTTGCAATTTTAAAGTTTAAAATAAAAAGATAAGGGCTAAATTGAAAATTAAACAAATAAAATGGATTTATTTGTCATATTAGATAATTATATTTAAATATATAAGTGTAAGGGTATATTAGTCAATTTACTTACAAAAAGTGCCAAAAATCATTAATTTTCGCACACCAGGCGCGTGTAACACAACCGCTGGTATCTTCTGACGGAAAGGAGGTTTGGCACAGGGTATAAGAAAACAAGGGGGGTTTTTTGCATATTTATAAACTACAGGGGGTTTTCTGCTAGTTTTCGAAACTACGGGAGCATATTTTGGAATTTTCCCCTTTGAAAATCCCATCATGCTTCATACTTATTAGCTTATACCAATGTTTGGTCATTCAAAAAAAAAATTGAACCTTCAAAGAAGTGTTAAAAAAACACATTGATTGACACAGAGAAATTATTTCCGTGACTATTTTGTTTTTATTGTTAGTTACTTTTAGAAAAACTTGCTATTAACGTAAATCCGAATTAAAACACCATAAAACGCCACTATAACTGAATATTTTGATACTTATAATTTTGAAATACTTTTTAACTATGATGCACGGACACGCCTAAAAATGACCCGATGCAGTGTCGGACACGTGTCGGACACGGACACGGCCCCGACACGGCAAAAACGTGTCCGAAAATTAAAAAAAAAAAAGAAAAAAATCCGACACGGTGTCGGACACGGCTGAAGGACGTGTCGGACACGGCTAGGACACGGCTGGGGCTTTTTTGATATATTGCAAAGTTTAAATGAGGTCTTTTTTAAAATTTTAAAAAATTTAGTGGAAATACTGAAAATAACAAATAATTTTTTTAATTTTTAAATCTTATAACCCAATTAAGAGTTGTTTATTTTAATGATGAATATTATTATTTATCTTTCACATATTTTAATTTAATAAATTATAAATAGATAATATAATATAAAATATTTTTTAATAACCGTGTCAGAGCCGTGTCGTGTCCTAAAATTTTGAGATTTTCCGTGTCGCCGTGTCCGTATCGTGTCGTATCCGTGTCCCCGTGTCCGTGTCCGTGCATCATAGCTTTTTAACAACGGACAACTAACTCAATATAGTATTTTTTTTAATGTCACAAAATACTTTTTAATTTAAAATTTAGTATATTTTGTTCAAACACTTTTCATGAATTGTTATAAATAACACATAATTAAAATAATTTTGTAAGGTATAAAATTATATATGTTACATGAAGTTTTTTTTAATAGCTAACTAATGGGTTCGACATTGTTTCAGCTTCATCTAGGGGTGATTGCGATTTGATTTCGATTTTTTTTAATTAATTTAAAACCGAATTGCCATATATATGTGAGTTTTTAAGATATTGATTTTAAATTGCAGTTTTAGAAAATAAAATCGAATATACGGTTTGAAGCGGTTCGATTTGGTTCGGTGCGGGCTGACAATTTTGAACAACTAAACAAAATAATAAAGTCAAAGCAAAGAGAATTATTACTTTTAAATACTAGTAGACATTCAAATTGACATTAAAAAAAAATCAACTATGCATTACAATAAAGCTTTGAAAATAAAAATGTGATATAACTAAGTTCTTAAAAATTAGAAATACATAAACAATGCGTAGTTTCAATATGCATTCTAAAAGTCAAACCAAAATAATAATATTAGTTAAAATCAACTACATAAATTTTTGAGATGTTACAATAGCAACAAAAAATAAACATTTTATATTATATTCTTTATGTCAAAGAGAAAAAACCTTGTGTGAATAGAAACCTACTTTTTTAAAGATTGAGACATCAGACATTGATGGAACTGATGAACCTTTGAACGTTAGATTATATTTAATATTTCTAGCCATCATAGACTTCTTGTGAAATTTGGACACTTAACATAGCTGAATTTATTTTCCTTTTAAGTTTTTTTTCTTTTTTTTTGTGATGGAAATATACTTTGCTACATGAATATTGCATAAATTAAAATTGGTTATGGGATTGAGTTTTTAAATAATAAAATAAGAACTAATGGAGCATTTTAGAGTTTAAACAAAATAAAATAATAAATACAAATATATATATATATATATATGGGTTGTTCGGTTCGATACAGTTCGGGCGGTTTTTAAAAAAAAAATGCTCAGTCCTTCCTTCATCTAGTCAACACATTCGTTAACATACTTTTTAAAATCTCTTAATCTATGTTTAGACACATAAATACTTAACTAACGACGATGCGACAGAAACAACAACACTATTTATTATTATTATTATTATTATTATTATTATTATTATTATCAAAACACCTATGGGGTCTAATATCTACCTTGATATCTTTGATATATGTGGTCTCTTTTGATCTCTTCACTATCTCATTTATATTTTCGCTCTTCTATCAAATTTAATAAAATACATACATTAAAATATTTGAAAATTCTAATAATGTATAAATGCAATAAGTATTTTAATTTTTTATTTATAATTTAAATATATAATTAAATTATATTTTTCGACCAACTAACTATTATTTTTTTGTTATACCACTTGATCTAAAAATTTAAGCTTTTAAAGAGAAAAATTATTAAATATTTTTTATCTCCAACAACGAGATTAATAATTGAACCCCACCATGTTAAAAACGGAAAATTCTTTCATGTTAAAAACAAGTAAAAACTGGCAGTCTCACCAAATTGCTTCAAGGATGAGCTAGCTTGCTTAGCTAGCCTCACTTGTGTTGGCCAACTTGTTTTTACCTCTCCAAATGCCAAAACACAATTGAACCTAGTCCTTTCCCTAAGATATGATTTTTGGACACTTCTTTTCTTGCAATGGCTTCACCGACAAATTTTGCCAATGACATGTGATGATGTGAATGTATAGTTAGATCAACTCATAGTCTTTTCAAATTTATTTCCTTTCTTACCCCTTCTTGTATACATGTCTGGAATTTGACATTTCATCAATATTTATTGCATAATTATTCCACATATTTGACATGTTTAACTCAATTCTTGCATATTTAAACTTTTTACCAACAAACTATACCCTATGCCTCGTTTATTTTCCTAAGTTACAAAGTGTAGCAAATAAGACATTTATAATGATGAAAATTTTTAGCTCAGACCTAGCTCGGCGAATCGGTGCTAATTATGTGTCGAGTGCTTTACATTTGTCATGTGAATAATCTATAATTTATGCAAAGTGATCAATTATTTGATAAGTGTAATACACTTGCTATGTGATAATTCAGGAGTAAACACGTGTAAGTTAGGGGTATGAAGTGTAATTAACCCAAATTTATATAAGCTCATACCCATATATATAATTATATATTACTGAAATTTACTCATATATAACTTCAATTTGGTCCTTCAAATAAATGATTTTAGTTGTTGATTGCATTAAGGTACAACTATGCATTCCAATCAAAGAGCAATAAGCCTGCAAATTAAGCATATTAATCTTCAAATTTATAAAGGGTATAGCAACTCTAATTGATATATGAACGAGTAGATTTCTCCACATATTTTACCATCTATATGTGTATGTGTATATCATATATGTATTTAATTATCAAAATACATACATACCGTATATGTATTTTGCCTGTTTATGTCCACGAGAAACTTTAGAACAAGAAAATAAATAAATAAATAAAATGTTTGTTAGAGATATTAGAAGACCACCCATGTGTATAGGAATGCATCCACATGGCCCATGTTTTCTTTCATTCTTTTATTTTGTTTTTTAACTTTTTTTTAAGGATAAAGTGTGATATTTCTAGTTTTTTTTTTTTTTAAAAAAAAAAAAGTAAGAGGCCCCTTCCCGAACCGATGAGTAGGGATGATTAAACCGGTTTCATTATAAATTATAAATTTATATTTATGCTTTATTTGAATATTAAATTTTGTTACATATATATATGTGTGTGTGTACGTGTGTGTGATAATATTTCATCGAAAACTTTCATGTTTATATTTATTGAAATGGGAATTTTCCAATAATGTCATATACATATGTGTGTGTGTGTGTGTGTGTGTAATAATCATCTAAAACTTTCATGGTTATATTTATGCTTCGCTTGGATTTTCATTTTGTCTAAATTCAAATATGTATGTATGATATAAAGGACAAATCTTAATTACTAATGGTTAAGAGGTAGAATTTGGGAATGAAAACATGTTCTAACCACTTCCCAATATAGTGGCTAATACAGACAAGACATATTAATATGGGCAAATATTATGTACATGTAGTAAATTATGCCAACAAGTTCCGAGTTGATTAAATGACCAAATTATTTAACAATTAACATATTGCCAAAATAAAAATAAATAAATCTGTACATTCAAAACAATATTGTAATTTGGCTTTGGGATGTGTTGGAGATTAACAACCAGGTACCAATTAATATGAAGATATGGTTGTTAAGCTATAATATTTTATAATCTATCTTAAGTAGATGAAAATACAATTAATTTAATTTATGTCTTTTTTTATTATTTTCTCTCATTATTATTATTATTATTATTATTATTATTATTATTATTGAGTAAATTAATCACATGATCATTGCATGAATACAATTATCGATAATTATAAGTATCAATAATCAAACATCATGCGTTATCTATCAACAACTATACTAATCAACAATTTATCAACTAACAACTATTACGAAAGTAGAATAATTAAGATGTAGACAATAGTGGGACTTTGAAACCAAAAATTTATATAATGCTACGTACAAGGAAAAAGTAAAATTAGATTCTACATATTAAAAGACAATATAAAAGTTGCGACTGATTATCTCCCTCTCTCTCTCTCTCTCTATATATATATATATATTAAGCAATTAAAAAATTTGTTTCATCACAAAAATAATGTGCACACGTTAAATACAGGTAAATATAATGTTTAATGTGCCGCCATTAATAATTAGTAACACATTTATAATAACAATTTAACAATGACGATAACAAAATTACAAAATAAATAATCGGCAAGGACATGGAAGAGAATGTAATTTGCTTTTAATGTGACTAACGCGTAAATAATTAAAGCTGGAATCAGAATTTTAGCTTTCCTAGGTAAATTGATATTTTAATTTATAATGAAATATACCCACATTTAATTAATCAATCTTTAGGAATAATTCACAAAAATTAACTATTTTTCTTTCCCATTGTGAGAGGCTAATTACCAGTACTTTTATGAAAAAGAAAAAATAAAAAAGAACTGAAAAGAAAGGAGCACTAAGCTTATCAAGATGCATGCATGAAAATTATGAAAGTTTTCATTAAATCAGTGGCCGAATAGGCCCTATAAATATCTATAAAGCATATTATAGGTACCACATACTAATTGCATCAATTATTAAAGTGACATTGCTTTTAGCGATAATTTTTCAATAAATCATAAAGTATTAGAATCTGAAAACTAAAGTGTCAAGCAGCTTACCAAACTGACTTAATCGAGTTCATTTTGATTGGGTTATGAGTGTTTTTTGTTACCCCTTTTCGTTTTTTATTTTTATTTTTCATGATTGAACAGTTCAATAATATTTCTACACTGCAAAAATCACTAGTATATTTTATCACAAAATGAAGATAATATTTAATATTTTATTTGTAATCATCGACAGTTAGAATGCTCATATATTAATAACTTAGTAAATAAATAAATAAAAAAACAAAAACATTTGCAACTACGACACACGACAAAATTAATTTCTCTTGCTACTGAATTTTCAATATAAAAACGTCACTAATTGTTAATTATAACAACTTAACCACTATAATTTTATTAGCATTGACCTTGTAATTTTTACAAAATTTGTCTCTTCATATATATATATATATCATTAATAATTTTTATATTGTTACTTTATTACAAAAATTTCCTAATTATATTACAAAAATGCATATATATATATATATACACATTGATAACTTTATTAGCATTGACCTTATAATTTTTACAAAATTTGTCTCTGCATATATATATACACTGATAATTTTTATATTGTTACTTTGCGTAACCATGTATTGTCCAAACAAAAAAAAAATGTAAACATTTCCTAATTATATTACAAAAATGAACCCCTTACCATGGTTCACCTAAAATTTCGATCATAAATAAATAAGTTTCGAACCATAACCTTCTTATAAGTTAATAATATCAATCCTGATATCCACCATGCTAGGGACCTTACTTTGCTCTTATTTGAAGCATTGGATGCTTCGAAATTCAAATTAATTGCTTCTAATCATTGCCTAATCACAAAGCGATATGTTCCGTGGAATATAAATCTCTACACGTGTCAAACATCAAATGGTTATTTAATGATATCATTAAAAGCTCACACCCCATCAAATATTTGTTAACTTGTCAATTCAACCTCAAAAAGCATGCATGCACATCTTAGTGATTAAGGCTCTCTACTTAATTAACTATATAATATAATATAACACATAGTTAAAGCACTCTAATGAGACACGTGGGGACACCATTCAATTTCTAATAAAATTAATAATAAGAGGAACTTAATTATTGCATTTATTTTTTCTTGCTCTATGCTATAGCTATTGTATGTATAAGAAAAGTGAGCTATACGCATAAAATGGCCAAGTTATAATGTATGTCACTCAAACTTGATACGACATAATTTAAAGTACGAGTTAAAATGGGCGTTTTATTGTAGTTAACTAAGATAATGACTAATTTTAAAAGATTGAGTTACCTTTAATAAGATAATGTCCGTGTCATGCGATAAGAATCTGACAATTTTTAACCAAAATTCGTATATAGATGGTGAATTGTAAGATATGTATATTTTAGGTGGTGATCGATAATAATAAAAAAAAAATTAAGTGATCTGAATTTGTAAAATATATGATAAATTGCAAACTTTATATATTTTAAACAGTGATCGATAACAAAAAAATAATAATAATAAAATATAAAAAATGTTATACTGCCAATGGCAAAATATTTTGATCCGTAAATTAACATAAACCACAAATTTTAGTCTACGATGAGTTAGAACAAATTATAAAATACAGCGCATCCGTTGAAAAACCCTAATAATTGATATCACTGCTCATCAAATTAATCGTGGGAAAACAAAAACACGGTAAAAATAAAAATCCATTTGACAGCTAAGGCTACGAGCGTGCAGCATAATATGCCAAAGGTACATCCACGTACGCAGTTGGTCCCATCTTCAGGAACATCAGTCACGCGCCATCCGGCGGTTGTATTCACGCGCTATACGGACTATTTTCGTCGGTTGGGCAGCAAAGTCCATTAACAAAATTAAATAAAAATAAATAAATAAACAAAATTAAAGCCCAAAAATATACCATTGCGCCACCGACAAAAAACAATCAGCCAGATCGACGGAGGAGGACAAGCCACGTGCCGCCAAGTGTGGGCCTTCATTACAGCTAAGTGAGAGAAACACACACACACACACACACACACACACTATATTAAGTGAAGTTGCTCAGCCCGTCTGTCGCTTTCATTGAGCTGTCTCCAATTTCTTTTTTGATTGGAAAAAATAAAATAAAAATATATATATATATATATATATATATTATGTCGTTTCGGTTTTGGAAAATTTCAATTTTTAAGCACTGTTACAATATTTTTATCAATAATTATTGACACTGTTCAATATGCCTTTTTTTCCCTAGTATTTATTATTACGTAAAATATTTGTCGCATTTCTTGTCGCAAAAACACTATAAAATATCTTCGCACTTTAAAAGGAAGAAAAAAAGATAATTTGATACATATAATACGATAATTTTAAAAAACTATTTCGTTAATTTTGTACTAATTGTGTACGGGTACCGTTCCATAGTTGTCAATTTGTCATGATCAACGCATATAAAAATATGAACAAGCCAACAAGGGATTTGTTATATATTCATTTGGTATGTAGACCGGCTAGATCTGGTAATAATTGATAAAACAATTTGAAAATGGCTTGTCTTAAAATAGAAAAAAGACATGATAATTTGGCCAATATTGAGGTTTATTACGGGACAAATTTGTGGCGACAGCTTCTTAAAATTTAAATAAATTCTTGTCTTCTTGAGCCTTGCCGACACTCATTTTGAGCCATATCTGTGAAGATATAATATAACGTATATATCTTTGAGAAAAGTCCAAAACTTATGGTAGTCCACTTGTTATTTTCTGTATACCCATTTAATTCATTAATTTCTTTTATTGATATGAATATACGTGTAATATCTAAAACACCTTTATTTAAAGATTCTACCAGAAAAGGAAAAAAAAAAAGAATTAGACAAAATATCAGTTATTTGTAGCCACATTTTTTTTTTTTAACTTTGTTTTAACTTTGTGGAAATTTAGGTAACTTAACAATGATGGGCACCTAATGAAAACAAAGATCGCTTCTTGGTACTTGTAAATTCTTTCATCATGTCTCGTCTTTGCTTCACCCTTAAAAAGTAAGGGTAACATGTGGTAGTTCTTGGACATACATAAAAATGTGAATTCCTTTAACCACACACACACACACACCTACATTTATATATATATATATATATATATGTGTGTGTGTGTGTATAAGTTTATAAACACAATGTTTTTTGATAAATGTAGAACATGTGTTGTCCATTTGAATATACGTACAATGATGTTATCGAGATCATCTATACTATTACATAAAGAGACAACACCCTTTGTAACTATTTTTGTTCTACTCATTGTTTTGGTCTATCAATTTTTTTTTTTGTTTTTTTTCTCTATTATTTTACTTTCTCTATCCTTTTATAGACTTACACGTTCTTTCTATTTTTTTTTCCTTTTTTTTTCTCTCCCCCTCCCCCCTCTCTGACTCTCTCCTATCTATTTCTTTTATCTCCCAATACTTCTCAATATTATTTTTTTAATTTCTTAGTTTTTTCTTATTTTAAATTATTTATTTTTATTTATTACTAATTTATAAATCTATTAAAGTTAATTAAAAATATTTTGATAGTATAAATACTACAAAAAAAAACCTTGTATGCCATAAAATTATTATTTTTCATTATGCATATGCATTGAATGTACCAATATTACTAGTAATTGATAATAATTTTGTTAGAAAGAGAAATAAAATAAAGATTAAGTTTGCTTTTTCTCTTTCCCTTCACCAAACAAAATTAGGTACATTTTGATATATAATCACGTAGACAATAATTAAACATATGACCTAAAGAGAAGGGAACAAAGAAGTTAAGAAAAAGGACAATGAGTAGGTACTTGTAATAAAATTGGGTTAATAAAAGTGTGGATGAAAATTTAAAAACTATAAAGGCAAATATTAGCAACTGCCATAAATATTGGGCTGATTTTGGATTTGGTAAAGTTTTTTAACTACCTCAACAAATGGAACATTTATTTTTTCATGGTACTCACAAACTTGCTCCAAAATTGTTATATAACTTTACTTATTATTATTATTATTTTCGAAAATTAATTGTTAGTAAATTGGAAAAAGGTATTTGAAGTTCTGTATATGAGGTTATAAGATTTTAATCGTCGACTATTAAAAATATAAAATGCATATTTTTATAGATAAATACTTGTATACGTAGATGATTTCAAAATCATGCGGTTCGATTTTAATTTAAATATTTTCGACCCATTAAAGTATTTGAAATTGAATTCAATTATAAACATGCATAACTCAAAATAAGTGAATTATATATGAAATTAAGCAGTCCAATTGATTAGAAATTTAAATTCTAATTTTACTACATATATATATATATATATAATATTACTGAAAAGTCTTGAACAAAATGCAACTGTGTGTGTGGGATTATATTTAATAATACACTTAGTATTATTTCTTGAAAAATTTTAGGCCTTTTTTGTCTGTAACATATACAAAGACAAATATCATGCATAGTCCACTTAGTAGTATTTTTTTGTAATCATGCTTATTTTTCATCTTCATTTGACTTTAAGATATTTAATTACTGTTGCTTATAAATAATGCCATACTTTTTGTCGGATTGTTAGAAATTTATTAAATTCAGATTTGGCATTAATAAACTCAAACAGTATATGAGCCCCAGTTGGACTCGATTATCATATTCGGGGTCAAAGTTTTCAAACTCGATCCAACTTGTCTCATTGAGGGATTGACAGCGACATATACAGCTAGTAACGATTTCTTTTGAGTGGGCCTGATGAGCCTACTATTGGACACTAGGATCCCCTTGAGATGGTCGATTTCAATATGGCTAGACAATATTGCAATATCATCCATGATTTAGGGCATTGTAGAGATGCAAATGAGCCAAGCCGAACTAAGTCAAGTGTTGGCCATTGGATTGTATTGGACTAAGTGGGGAAGTCACAGATAGCTTAGAAGGTGCGAAGACAAAGATGCATATAAGTCGAGCTAATCCAAGTCAAGCGTCGGCCATTGGGTTGTTTTGGATTCAGTAACAGAGCCACATATAGTTCAAGGGGTGTGAAGATAGAGATACAAATAAGTCAAACCAATCCAAGTTAAGCGTTGGTCATTGGGTTGTATTGGATCCAGCGTTGGAGCCACATATAGCTGCACGCCCTCACTAAAAAATTGTTCTTCAGTGTGCCCCTTAATCGGTCTCTAGTGCACCATGATTTTTTTCTTTGAGTTAGTATGTTGTATTATCGGTAGCCTATAGTTGATAGATGCACCCTTTAACCTCAAGAACCTAACTCCACCACTGATTGGACCCATGACTTTGAAATTGTATCGCCGGTACTAGTTGAGCCATGTCATTTATGAGTCAAGCTCAAACTCAAATTCTTCAAACTCGAGCTTAAACGCTGGTCAAACCAGCTCATTCGGTTTTTGAAACAGCTCGATTTATTTTCATTGCTAATCTAGAGCTATATCAACAAAACATAAAAACTTGAAATTTCTTCTAGTACAATAAGATGAATTTCTTTGAGATATCAATAACCATAGCTTTTATAAGTGATGCATTAAGTATAAAATATAAATTCTCAGCATTTTTCTTCTATAAATGACAAAAAGAATATAAAAAGTGAAAATGTATAGCCTGTATTCAACCACCTTCCTTTAGAAATGCAAGACTTCTTTCATAGTTCATTTCAACAGACAAACCATTACATATGCTTGATAAAAACGAGCCATACCTCAAACAGTGGATACTCAGTAGAACAAGATTCTTCCTAAATTGAACATCATATTCCCCAGCCCCCAGTCGGAAAGATCGATCCTTCGCAATCGTGGAAGTTTCTAGAGATGCAAGCCAACTAAAATCAACCGGATTTTGAATTAATTTCAAGAAACTAGTACTGTCAGAAGCTAGCACTCCCCACACTTTCGGAGCTATACTGGTGATGCAGTTATAAACTCGACTCTCTATTTCCTCGAACTGCATAATGTTTTGTTCCAAACTATCTCCAAGACAACAATCACAGCGTTTATGAATTAAAAAGGATGACAACTCTAGACTGGTTGGCCCCGCTGGAGAACTCCACAAGAAGCTTCTAGAAAGACGCAGCATTGACTCGCCTGCATTTATAAAGTAAATAGCACTGTTCTCCACGAGAGCAGATTCAAACGTGAAAAGATGGTTCACCACACCGGCAAGCAACAAGGAATATGCAGCACTTGTCTTGTACATGTTGATGGCTTCTTCAAGTTTCTCTCTTGCTGGCTCATCGTTAAGGGCCAAGAAATTTGCGTGGACTTTGTAAGCAGAAGCTAGGGTCGTGTAAGCATTTATAGAAAGGTAATGAAAAGGATGCAGCTTTAGATTTTGACTGAGCAAGTCTTCAAGCTTCTTACAGCATGATTTAGGATCGTTTAATGATAGATAGTCTGTTATTGCATCGTCGAAGATTTGCTTCAGTTGCTCTATTTTATTGTCTGGAGACTCGGGATTATCGGGATTGTCAGGAGAAAGCGCCTACATGGGAAATGAAGCGGGTCAAGCATCCACCGTCACTATCACAAGTCCCAATGCATCAATAGAGTGGCAATTGCATCAACATAAGAAGATCAATTAACAAAAGCAGTGAAACTTCAGAACTACTTTCACAAACGTCCATAACAATATGAAGAAATAGTTTCTGAATCCAAGTGGGCTTAAATATACTTCAAGGATAAAAAGAATAAATCGACAAACTTTGTGACTCTATGAATGTGTATATTATTTATGTGGTTTACAAACACACACACGCACGCACGTAGAACACCCGTACTTGCTAGTTAATTGAAGTCTTACTTGCAGAGCGTCATCCACATAAGTTGAAGGCACAGCACTACAGCGCTTACAGCTACAAATAAACTGATAATTCAAGCATAATTCTGCTCGTCTCATCTCCTGCAGAAACCAATGCTGAAAAGCTTTAGTTGCCTCAGAACGTAACTGGATTAACAACAGAATAGATGTATTTCATAAAGCATAACACAAGAAACTGAAATTTGCAAGAAAGGCCAATAATGATGGAATTATAGGCCAAAAAACTTAATGGATACTGAAAAATTTGTTCTCTCCATTTCACAACAAACAGGGTAAATCAAACAGTTAAATCAACTAATTTATTCCAAACATATTCATTATTTGTATTCTGTAAATATTAACTTGAATGGTTACCACTTCGAAACTAACATAAGTATGCCCGCTACTCTTCTCCAAGATGATGCAAAATGCAAACAAATTTTAGTTGTGCCTTATGACCGATCCCACATTTCGATATAAAAGAACTTAATGCAGCACATAACGTCAAGTTTTCGATCAAAATGCCATTAACTTCAAAAATATATACAACCTTGGGCTGCAACAAATCCGTGTATGCAATTGTCACCTCCTCTCCTTTCTTAACAGCTTTTATACTTCGAACCGCAAGTCTTGGACCGTAACCGTTTCTTTCTACATCATCCGTAAACAATTCACATCACATTTCAGAACTAGAACAATAAATAGTGAATTCTCTATCACATTATTCAGTGAAGTACCTAGCAAATCACCATCCATTATCAAATCATCACGATATTCATTCCCAGCTGAAGTGACCCTCAAAGGTGACTGCTCATAATGTTCTTGCCCAACTAAAAACTGGTAGCAAGCATTTGGCGAACAACTATGATTAATCCAAGAAAATGAAGAGCCATAAACAGCAAGTCCTATGCTACGGCCACTCTTATCCTGAACCTCCACAGCATTGGTCAGAACCAAACACAATACACTCTCCTCCAATACAAACTCCTCCTGATTCTCCACACAGACCCTCCTCGCCATGGCCATCAACTTTGCCCCCTCTCTTATTTTCTCCGAAAGATTTTTCGTATCTTCATCTGAATCCTCAAAATTCTCAAGTTTTTCATCTGGGTGGTTCACCCTTTGATCACTCCCTTGAAACACCAACTTCTCACGATTAGTCATTAGACCCCCGATTCTCTCAAAAGCCTCGTCTTTATTCTCAGGATCATCATTTGGGCTTTCAAGATTCTCATTTTCTTGAAAAGGGTAGTTATTATTTCCTCCAAGCAACAATCTTTGCTCGCCCGAAGCAGGGATTCTCGGCAAAACGCTGTATTTTTTTGCTTGAAACATGCAAATAAGGCGGAGAGAGAGGCGGAGGTCGGTCGAGTCGGGCCACGTGGGGGGAGCTGATTGGCGGAAGAGGGAGAGGAGTTGGCCCTCGGCGGAGGAGAAATGGAGGGGTGAATCAAGGGAAGAGCAGGGAGGGGAACAGTAGAGGGAAGTAGGAGTGTTACTGGGGACATGGCAGGGATTTTCTGGTGAAGTGGGGCTAAAAGGGGAACAAGGCTGCGGCGGAAGAGCGGCGGTGCAGGCGGCGCAGTGGGAGCTAACGGCGGAGTCGCGGAGGACGAAGGCTAGGGGTGGGAGGGGTGGGGTCAGATCTTGGCCTATGGCTGTGTCTTCAGTTGCTCTCATCTCCATGTTTGAGGCTTCTGCTGATTAAAAGGAGATTAAAGAAATTAATACAAACACGGGCCTATTAATTCTATAATTGTGATTAGTTTACATTTGCTTTGGGTCTATTAATTGGACTCTTTTCATGTCGCAATTAGGAGGGTGGGGCGAGTTATAGACTCGTATCCCACATTTTTGGGCCTTAAATATAAAAATATGCAATAAATGAATCGAGTCGAATTAAATAATCGTCACTGCTAATTATGAAAAAATCCTCCTAAAATTTGATCCATTTCTATGTAACTTCCAACGGCATGAAAAATTATGAATACTCTCCTAATTTTGATATTTTTTTACAAATCCCTCCTGCTATTTGGGGATATTCGTATATAGAACTAAATATCATTGGGGTATTTTGAATTTTTCATGTCAAACGGGATTTTGTGAATGTAGATCTAACTCAAGGGAATTTTATTAATTAAGCCTAATATCCCCATGATTTTGCGAAATGCTGAAAATCCCCTATTTAAAAATAGGCTAAAAGGCCCCCATATTTTTGAAACTTGCTCACATCTCCTACCGTTAGTTTATAATTGACGGCGTTAAATTTTTATATGAAATATTCGTTATACTGTTCTCATTAGAAGCCATTGAATCTTTAGCATAGAAAATGAAAAATCGAAAATGATCCTTAATATAACATGTGTAATGTATAAAAAAAAATCATAAAGAGTATATAAAATACATACAAAGTATATTATATATATATCAAATATAGATTATATATTGATATATATACTAATTTATATATTTCTAAATAATTTATATAAAAACACACACCGCAACAAACACACACGGACGCATAAGAACACACAAATTTGGTGAAAGTTAGATGGATTTTGAGCAATTTGGCCCAGGTAATGCATTGATAAGTCCAATTTTAAGCGTATTTATCAAAAAAAAAAGTCCAATTTTAAGCGAGGACCGATGATGGTGGATGAACTAGAAGAACAAAATTAGTGGTTGGGTTTTAGAATTTTCTTATAAAATTATTTTCTCTAATAAAATGCGTATGGTTGGAGATTTGATAAAATTAATTGAGAGGTTTGATTTACTTTGACAAGGCCCACAAACAAAGGATTTCTGATGGCAGCTTCGGAGGCGGCAAGCAACGACTCTAGTAGATGGTAGCGGAGGAATTAGGTTGAAGGATTGAGTATAATAGTCAATATATTTGTATTTAGGGGCACTTTAGTCAATTACATCATTTTTTTAGCCAAAAAAAAGTCCAAATCACATGCATACCCGCCCAAAAGGCGCATGCATTTCACTCTTTGTTATTTGGGTAAAACACGCAAACTTTTCAAAAATATAGGGTCTTTTAGCCTATTTTTGCATTATGGAGGCTTTTTTTGTATTTTTACAAAACCCTAGGGGATGTTATAGAATTTTTCCAAAATATTTTATTGGCATAAAATTATACTTGAACTCTTTGTAGTTATCCAACGAGTCAAGTTTGAATAATTCGATATTTTTTATGTGAAATGTATTATCTTTTAAATCATCAAGTTGAGCTCAAAACGAACTTTACATATCAAAACTTGAGCTCATATCAATTTTAGTTGTCTCAAATCAATTATCAAGTAATAACTTGATTTATTTTCAACTCTAATTTTATCATCATCCCATCCAAAATTGGATTGGCGTTAGCCACTTTAGTAGTCACACATCATCCACCCAGCCAAAACGAAAATTTTCAAACATGCATATAAAATTATAAATATTGATTTTCATCATAATCTTTGGAATCAAATGTGGTGCTTTAATTTGTTAGTTGACTTGCCTTGTTAAACTTGCAAGCATCTTCTTTATTCCAAAAGTTGGTAACTTCAAAGTAAAGGTCATTTTGCAATTGGAACAAGTTTTCGGTCAATATTTGTTTCCAACATCAGACAAACATAATCAAAGAGTACTGGAAAAAAGGAAAAAAGGAAAAATATAAAAAAGGGATAAATAAGTGAAAGATTATCTCCATTTTTCATGTATCTTTGAGATTAATTATTATTTTTTTGATCAGTTCCTTGAGATTAATTATTAATTGGTAACAATTTATAAAGAGAAGGGATAAAAACATTTGGCCCGTCAAACTATGGGATAAATACATATGGCCCGTCAAGCTAAGATGTTTCTCTAAATCTCTTCCCTCAAACCAAAAATATGAAAATATTTCTCTAAAGTTTGGTTTCGTGATAATTCACAAATAAGAATTTATGCAGAAATAAAACAAAATTTTTGATAAAGTCAAGATAAATGTAGAATTAGTAAAACTACTAAATTTACAAAAATTGATAAAATTTTAATGAAATTTATTTAGATAATTTAAAATTTGAATATCGCACAAATATAATTTAAATATAGAAAAATCATTTCATGCATAAAGAGCATAGGTGGTGTAGTGGTTGAAACCCTCACCTCAACCTAGAGGTTAAAGGTTCAAACCACATCAAGTGCAAGAGGAAATATTTTTTCCATGCTTAACATGTGGGGTCCTAGTAGGGTGGGGCTGGGGTTGGTGTGGGTCCAGGGAGGGGTTGAGGGGGAAGGGGGCTTGGGTGGTGGGGCGGGGTTAACGCGTGTACAAATGTAATTTACATTAATTTATTAAAATTTTTGTGATCGAAATTTCAGTCACAAAATGAAAGATATAGTGACTGAAATTTCGGCCACAAAATTGATAGGTATAGTGACCGAAATTTCGGCCACAAAATGAAATAAATAGTGACTGAAATTTCGGTCACAGATGGAATCAAATTGTGACCAAAATTTCGGTCACTATTCCCTTCATTTTGTAACTGAACGTTCAGTCACTATTATTTTTTCTGTGACTAAACTTTCAGTCACAAATTTGGTCACAGCTTCAATCACAAAAAAACTGTGATCAAGGTTTTCGTGACCGATTTATTCGGTCAGAGATCCTGTCACAAAACTGTTTTTGTGATTGATTTAAGCCAAAATCAGTCACAAAATTGGTCACAGAAAATAGTTTTTTTAGTAGTGTTACCCGAACTATTTTTTTTACACATCACCCTCTAAACTTCGCGTTTTTTGCACTATACCATCTACAACGTATTTCTGATCAAAATTTTCACTCGAAAATCATCATGTGTTGTTCACGTGTTTTTTCTGAGGGTATTTTTGTTATTTTAATCGTATTAGTGCAAAAATTCAAACACTTCATAGTGTCACAATAACATATTTTAATTGTATTAGTGCAAAAATTTGAAATGAAAATACGATTAAATGGACCAAATACTCTTAAAAAAAACATGATGTGAACGATACCTGATGATTTTTAGGCGAAAAATTTGATTGGAAATTGGATGGAGATGGTATAGTGCAAAAAACGCGTAATTTAGAGGGTGATGTGTAAAAAAAAAAATAATTCGGGTGACAAAGTGCAAAACGTCCCATAGTTTGGCGGGCCATATGTTTTTATTCCTAAAGAGAATAATGGTTGCTTGTAGATATTGTGGATTGGCCTTTGAACCCAAGAATATGAAAATGGCCACGGACACTTCAACTGATTTAACAACATCATCCAGTTTCTACCTATATATGTCTTTCTTGTACCAATATCCCATTTATATGATGTAAGAAAATATTTATTTTATATATATATATATATGCCAAGGCATTATAAATATTTGGCTTTTCCTATCATATTGCGGCATCATCATACCTTTTTTTTTCTTTTTCTTTCAAGGTATTATATGCCTTATCAATATGTGCAAATCACAACTATGTTTTTTCTCGCTTAAATTTTTCTTGCATATTAATGTTTGTCACGTTAACACAATCATATATATATATATATAATCATATATATATATATATATTCAATTAATGCATCATAGTGTGCTTTATAAATGGTGTTTTTATCTCATATCTTTGCTTTTCATAGGAAGAAAAAAAAAGTTAGACTTTTTTGTTAATTAGGATATATATCTATATTTGCACGTTTTTGAGAGAAAGGATTTAGAAAATATTATCTTTCATTTCGGGAAATTCTAGCCCAGACCCGGCTCGGCCGAACCAGTGCTAATCATGTGGCGAGTGTTTTACACTTGCCCTATGAATGGTCGATAATTTAGGGAGAGTGACCAATCACTTAACAAGTGCAATACACTTGCCATATGATTTGTTGGGTTCGGCCAAGCCAGGTTCGGGTTAGAATTTTCCCTTTCATTTATGGTTATTGCATGCATTTGGTTCATTTTGCATATAGTGTGATACAAGTCTATCAGGTAGTTAGTATGAAAATATATTTGACTAATTTAAGCGAAGATTGCTATGATATGTACAGGAAAAATTTCATATCTGATTATTGAAGATAAGAATATTATTGCCACATGATTGATCTCCAAGGTATATATATATATATATATATATATATATACATGCCGTTCAATATCCTCAATCAAACAGAACAAAAGAAATTAAAAAATATCTCCTATCGTTTTCTTTATTTTCATTTGAAAAAATTGTATTTTGTGTGTGTGTGTGTGTGTGTGTGAAGATAGGATAAGGAATTGCTTCAAGAGGTGGAGATTAAAAATGTGCAACACAGACAATGGCAAAGGTAGCATCATCACCACAGGCAACAACATAGCCCAAAGATGGAAACTTCTGAGTGGTTCAACCAACTGGGATGGTCTATTGGACCCTCTAGACCTCGATCTCCGTGCTTACCTAATCCACTATGGACAGATGGCGCAAGCGACCTACGACAATTTCATCTCCGACAAGGCATCAAAGTACGCGGGCAGCAACCGGTACTCCAAACAGAACCTCTTCACTAACGTAGCAATCCAGAAGGGCAATCCCTTCAAGTACCGCGTGACGAAGTATTTTTATGCCACATCATCAACCAAGGTCCCCGATGCCTTCATCGTGCGGTCGTGGTCTAGGGAAGCGTGGAGTAGGGAATCGAACTGGATAGGGTACGTGGCCGTGGCTACGGACGAAGGGAAATTAGGGTTGGGGAGGAGGGACATTGTGGTTGCATGGAGAGGGACTATTAGGACATTGGAGTGGATGAATGATTTCGAGTTTTCTTCGGTGGCGGAGCCGGTGATTTTCGGCGATGGTGGTGGAGATGATCAGCCTAAGGTGCATCTTGGGTGGGATTCGATTTATACGTCAGATGATCCGAAATCGCCGTTTAATAAGACCAGTGCTAGAGATCAGGTAATAATTCTTGTGTTCATTAGCAATCTATTATGTTTTAAATTTTAATAATTAAATGATCGTATTATAAGGCAAAATAATTATAGTTACATGATTGTTTCCTCTATTAATTTATGTGGAGTTATATATTTTTCTTTTTTTAACTTTTGAAGTTATGCGTGCTTCCATTGTAACTTCTCTGTGCACGAATTTGGAGATTTCATATAATTTTTTTCAAATTATAAAGGTCAACATGCAATTTGTAATTTTTGAAAACTTCTGTCTTTTTCTTGAAAAAAACCAAAACTCTAAGGAGCACGTAGTAATTTTGGTTGGGGCGGGGGGGTGGAGGGTGAGAGAGTGAAAATTGCATATTATAAATTTAAGGGTATAATTATCCTTTAAAAAATATGTGTGTTGCATTATCTTATTTTATTTATTAGATTTTATTGGAGTGTATAGTTGTCTTTTTACAAATTCTATCAGCTTTGACTGAATTGTGATACGACGGTTTGAGAGGAAATTTGAAATTTTGTATTTTAAAGTAGAAATAATTACAAAAAAAAAATATCCCTCGAAGTTTGCTTTAATTATAAAAAACCTCATACATCCATTAAAATTACAATTACTCCCAATCTATCTTGGAAACTTTTTTGCAATTGAAACAATTAATAAGTGGTGTTATTTGTATAATGAAAGCAAACATGAAGTTCGTAACCATAATTTCAATAGGTAAATGAATTTCTTTTCTTTTTCTTTTCCTTTTCCTTTTCCTTTTTCTTTTTCTTTTTCTTTTTTTTCAATTGACACATAAATTAGAGGGTTCAGTGTAATTCTCTCTTTAAAATAAGAAGTTTGTATAACTATTGGTAAGAAATATGTAGTACCATTTTATAGCAAGCAGATCCGGACTGAATACATTAACAAATGCAAACCAAGAGAGAACAAACGTCTAAAGACTATGAATTATTGTAGTAATTTCTTCCATGCAATTAAATGAAGGCATGAACTCTTCACTTATAAACTAATAAAATTACATGTCTGAAACCAGGTTCTCACAGAGATAAGAAGATTGGTAGAAGAGTACAAGAATGAGGAGATCAGCATAACCATCACAGGCCACAGCTTAGGGGCAGCAGTATCAACCCTAAATGCAGTCGACATCGTTGTCAACGGATACAACAAGCCTAGGGACATGCCCAACAAGGCATGTCCCGTCACGGCCCTAGTATTTGCCAGCCCCCGTGTAGGGGACGAAATGTTTCATAAACTTTTTTCAAACTTAGACAATCTTCATATTTTACGCGTCAGAAATGCCAAGGACATTGTCCCAACGTACCCATTGTTATACCCGGAGGTGGGAGTGGAACTAGAAATCGATACTCAACAATCGGGCTATTTAAAAAGCCCGGGGAATTTGACTAGTTGGCATAACTTGGAGGCTTATTTGCATGGAGTTGCAGGCACACAAGGGAGTAGAGGAGGGTTTAAATTGGAAGTTAATAGGGACATTGCTTTAGTTAACAAGCATTTGGATGTTTTGAAGGATGAGTATTGCGTGCCAGTTTCTTGGTGGTGTGAGAAGAATAATGGGATGGTGCAACATGAAGATGGTTCTTGGGAATTGATGGATCATGAGGAGGATGCTTTTGGATAAAAAGGGCTTGTTTTGGAATAAAATATAGAGTTGTTATGAGGGGGCCAAAAAGAATATATAAAAATAAAAATAAAAAAACAAGAGATTGAAGAGGGAACTGTATGTTATCTTGCTTTGATTTATAGGTTCAAAGTTGTAATTTATGTAATCTAAGTCATGTTGGATTTTATAAGTTATAGAATTTCCTCTTTCTAAAGGGCTTTAGTTTACGCAATTATATTCGGCACAAATACACCTAAAACCTTTTGAATTTTGGTGTAAATACATTTAAACCCCTTGAGGTTTGTATAATAATTATAAAGAAAAGTACCCTTCCAATTAACATTTTGTTTTTGGTTGGGTGTGTGTGTGTGTGTGTGTGTGTGTGTGTGTGTGTGTGTGTTTTATAATAGTAACGTGAAAATTGACAATAGGTTGGTCTCTGTTATATGAAAAACTTTGGTGCATGGAGTCTAACTGTAGGATAAAAGTTGTGGGTAGGGGTGGTTTTTATAATTATGCAAATTTCAATGAGTATTCAAACCGAAATTTAACCCGTGCAGGTGTAATTATTCCTTATTATTAAGTACTGATCAGGATCTGTTAGTCATCTTACTGGAGAAGTTAAAGTTTAAAAAAGAAATTTACCAGAGAAGTCTTCAACATATATATACATAAAATTTGAGAACATATGACATTCAGGGCTGAGAAAAGGAAATATATTACATACTGCCGTACATTGCAAGGAGAAATTCAAATTCTGAAACTTGATTATGAACTAAGCGAACTGAATCAAGAATGCAACAACGTTCAAACCAAATAAACCTACATTTTCGTTTAGAAAGCGTGTCTGTGTGTGTAAGAGCGCACGCCTTATTCTGTGAAAAATGCGTACACAAGCTCATAACTTTGAACGCTCAAGCTATTGCTTAACTTGTAGCGAAGCCTTGAGGTGTTGGATTAGCTGATCTGCACGCATTGCACCTTCCTGAAAATTAATTGTTCAAAATACATAACAATAAGAAATTATAAACAATCAACAAAAGTATCAGCACAAGTTGAATGATCATGAAACATAAAATGTTCAAATCCCAGGCAAAATGTCATTTAAAAGCTGTATAAAAGCCTTTGAAACCAAAAGGGGGTGTTTGTGTGATTGCATATCAGTACAGGGGAGGTTTCTGTAATTATCTAATTTACTATATACTTACCCTGGCTCACAGGAAAAGATCAAATTATACACACGAAACATTTACACAAATTGAAGAACAATATGTAGTTTATCAGGAAGTAAAAATGGACAAAAAAGAAAAATATTACTTACAAAGCGATCGCAGGATTTCCGATCCTTGAACAAAACGAAAGTAGGTAGCGCCTCGATTTTGTACTAGTCCACGATGCTGGGATACCCCTGTATGTCGATTTTCACGACTTGGAGCTTATCTATCAGTGAAGTACTCACTTGATCAAGAATTGGATTCATGTACTTGCAAGGACCACACCAAGTAGCATAGAAGTCGACGGTTTATCAGTCTTCGAACAACTCGTCTGAAGAAGACAATGTCTGATTCTTTGATGCCACCTGATGGAGATAACAGTCATATGTAACAATCTATCCACGAGCAATGAGACCATATTATTCTCGTAATTAATTCCCAATCACCAAAACACCAATTGAAACACACAGAAATTTAAATGCAGAAGTATATATGGTTTTAAATATAACAAGTTACTTACAAATGAGTCCCAATATTTTAAAAATTACAAATATCATCCTGAGCTATGTATGAGCTTAACAAAATTTATTATTCATCAAGGCGAAACATAATTGTGAATTATATTTCTGTTGTTTTTGGCCGGTGTTTGAGATGAGATTCATATGGTTTGGACAAGTTTAAGATGTAGAAGTTTTCTATGGAGTCAATTGCATTAAACAAGTAGTGGCGGTATTAAATTATAGATTGTGATGTCTGGTGGTGGTTGCGATGTCATAAAGTGAAATTACTTCGCAAATGTTAGTAGAATAACAAAATTGATTTGAAGGATTTTATCAGGTTCAACGAAACGCATCTCTTAGTAGTTAGGTTCAACGAAACACAAAAGAGAAAAAATGTTGAATAATGGGAGATTATAGAAAGTGTGTGTGTCTGAGTGTGAGTGAGAGAACCAAAAGAATTAACAACCTTAGGGGGAAAAAAAACCTTCGTTTGTTAAAAAGATGGGTTGAAAACTTGGATATCAGTTTTTATTTTTATTTTTATTTTTATTTTTTGATAATTGATATCAGTTTTGATTTGATATTACAATTGTATTCCTTTTATTTGCTATTTTACTACACGTGTTTACTAATTAAAAGGATAAATTTGACACATCAAAATTTGATATGCAAATTGTCTCAATCTTATAGGAATTTCAATTTTAGTCACAATTTTACATGTCTCTATTTATTTCACATAAGATTGAAGGGTAAATTTTGTAAAATCACACAAAAAACTATTATTTGTGAGATAAAAATAGCTTTCTTTTATAATAATATAGATAAAAAGTTACTGAATTGACCAATTTACCATTCCTCCAATTTATGCACCAAAAGTCCAAAATCCTATAATATATATATACTTTATGTATATAATACTTTATATTTTTAAGGGCAAATTATGTCTACACCACCTCTTGAGGTATAGTTTAATTATAAATTAATCTCCCTTTTTTAAAACATTACAATACCCCCTTGAGATATAGGACCTTTTGAAAATATTAATAGAGACGTCTAAAAGATAATTTTCTTGCAGCTATAGGAATCGACTTGACCACTAAAAGATGCGTCGAGTCGAACCTGACAAAATCCCACAATCAATTTTGTTATTCCACACACCTTTGCGAAAAAATTTCACCGTTTAAAACTACAATCACCAATGAATATCACTATCTATAATCCAATACTACCACTATTTTATTTTTCCTCTACTATTTGACTTCATATATAGTATTTGCATCTTTGATTTGTCAAGATTGTGAATACTATCTAAAAATTCAACCAAAAATATCAAAAATATAACTTGTAATTATGTTGCGTTTTGATATAAGGTGAATTTTGTTAGACTAATACATGCCTCAAGGTGTACTTGTAATTTTTAAAACCATGAGTACTAATTTATAATTACACTATACGTCGAAGGGTGTAGACGTAATTTACCCTATTTTTAATATAAAACAAACATACAAATTTATAATATATATATATATATGTATATGTATATGTATATGTATGTATATAACATATGTACTTAATAAAAAATTAAGAGATAAACAAATAGACATTAAAAAAAAAACCAGAAAAGGTCGATTCTAAATATATTAACTGATTATAGGATAAAAGCCAATATCATTATCAGAGAGTTTCGGATGCCAATTCTTGAAATTTATTCATGAAGGGTAAAATGGCCATTTCATGCATTGAAATGAATCCTGCTTCAAATCAATGGCCAAATCTCAGAAATTTGAGGTAAAAAAAAATGTCACGACAAAAATGTCAAAAAGATTAAAAAAAATAGATAATTGTTATTGGTACTCCAAAATTGTTATTAGTACTCACTCTCACTTTTTAATTTTCATCAATTGGCCGATATACCCTTATAATTTTTAAATATTAATTTAATTTGATTTATATATTATTAAAAAAAACCCTAATAATCTATTATTCATTTTCATGTATTTAAGAATGCCATTCTTTAACATCTTTTTTTTTGGTTTTGGTGATGACAATTCAGGATTATTATTTAATTTTTTATTTTGACAGTGACCCAACACAATTTTTGTTTTAATATTATTGTCTTTTGTGCAATATTTTCCCCATATTTTACATTATATTTTTCTACTTTCTCCGTCATATTAATTTGATTAGTTACTTGAAAATGGAGATGATTAATATTTTAGTAGATTTAATAGTAATTTTTGAGTTGACGGAGATAATAAAGCTTGTGAGTACCAGAAATACCAAGCAAATTTAAGATATCTACCATTCTTACAAGCTATCTAATAGCAATGAATGTATTTTTTTTCTTTTTCATACTTTTATATTATTACATAAAGTTTTTTGCTCACAATTTAATTTCAACATACATATAATATATATTTATGTATTACAATTTTTTCTCTTTATGTGCAAATTGTTCTACTAATATTGTTTTTTTTTTTGCAAGAATAATATATATGGAGCAAACAAGTTGGTGCAAACCACGGAGGATTATGTCTTAAAGATTATACAATCATGAAGCTCATCTTTCTTTTCTTTTTCTTTTTCTTTTTCTTTTATTATTATTATTATTATTATTATTATTTTGCAATAGACTTTTTGTTTATTTTAAGTTAGAAAATGTTGAGAAGATATAGAATTAGTTGGGGATATACAATCTATTTCTTTTTACTTAATATTTTTCATATTTGAATATCAATATGATTATATAATATATTTTGCTTTTTTTATCACGCAACTTTCTTTTTTATATTTTTAACTTGTTTTCTTTTATTTCATAATTTCGTATATATTTTAGAAGTTTCATGTATGACTTGAAAAATTTTATTAGAAATATATATTTTACATTAAGTGGGACAAAAAAGAAAGATAAAGCAAAACATGAAAGAGTTCACATTAAGGTTGTGATCTCATGTTTTTTTTATATCATAAAGGTGAAAATGATTAATAATAAGGACAAGGGTATGTCATTAAAATTAATAAAAATAGTGTTCAAAAGATGAATGGGCAATTTAGTCAATTTTTCAATACAAAAAATAAAGATTGAATGTCAATAATAATTTTGAAGTGCCAATAACAATTCTCAAAAAGTATGTCTTCTTTTATTACACAAAGTGTTGAGAATCAAGATTATTTGTTAGAATATTCACAAAATTACCACTTAATTAGACTGTAGATGTTTTCTTTGTCTCGTGAACGTAGGTCAATTTGGCCGAACCACGAATCTGTTTGTCTCATTTGCTTCTCATATCTCAAATTTCTAACATAAAGTAAGATAAAAAAAATTATTACTAGAGCAAGTGTATGCGTTGGAGCTTAGATCAAATGAAATGATTGTTGGGGTGCAGCGGAAGTGATTGTGACTTTTGGAACCAACCAACAATATTGACAACATAAATAACGTGCAACAGAATAAAAATAACACGATGATTTTATGTGGTTTGACAAAACTACCTACCTACATGAGAGTTTTCGTTCTTCCACTATGAGAGAAATTTACCGTTGTACAAATACAACCTTGAGTTTTATCCTCAAAACCAAGAAAAGAAAAATTCCTTATAAACCACTCTCTATAGAGCCCAATGAACACTCTCCCAACCCCAAAGAGAGTAAAATTGCAAGTGTTTCGCGCACAATCCTCCGGGAGCTCACGCACTCTCTCTATTCTCTGCTCCAGATTGCGTACACTCTTCCCAATCTTTGTATTCCCGAGAGAAAAACTCTCCCAAGTGTTTCCCACACACACATACACTTGTGCTCGCTTTCTATTTTTCTCTCCGGGAAGGTCGAAGCCCTGTTTGGCTTCCCCCTCACCTTTTCTGCACTTCTCATCTGCCAATTTATAGACAAAGACCACAAATTTCAAACAAAGGCCGACAATTTAATTTCCATTTTTCAGCCACCTTGTGCTTCACATTCAATTATGCAACTGTACAACTATAGCTAACCTTCATCAATTCTTCAATTTACATTAATGAGGTCTGGTGGCAAAATTATGGAGCCCACATATGTTGAATTTTCAATAATTTTCTCCCTCCCATTTATGTAGGACTTAATCAACTCTGTTATGATTGTTCACACAATTTCACAACATTCTCAATAATGTTGTTTGTAAGGCCGAATCATGCTAACAGATCGTGATTCTAGTCTTCCCACTGTACATCTCTCATCTCTGTCGGCTTCCCTCTTTTCCCTTCAACGCCATTGCTAGGCCCTGTTGCATTAAGAGGCCCTTTACCCTTCTTTGCCAAAGACTGAAATTTTATTTGCTGTCATATTGTTGCAGCTTGAATGATTTGTTACCGCCATTTTTTTTTCATCCTAATAAAATAAATCAAAGAGTTTTGCCTCAACCAACTTGGCTCTAATACCATTTGTTGGAACGCAACGGTAGCAATCATGATTTTTGGGATCGAGATTTATTTTATTAGGGATTCCAACAAATCACACCAACACTATTGGAGGCAAAAATAATGTGCAACATAATAAAAATAACACAATGATTTTACATGGTTCGGCAAACCCTTTGAGTTTCACCCCCAAACCCAAGAAAAGAAAAATCCCTTGTACAACCACTTTCTATAGAGCCCAAAGAACACTCTCCCAACCACAAAAAGAATAAAATTACAAGTGTTTCCTGCAAACTCCTCCGGTGCTCACACACACTCCCTTCTCTACTCCTCCTAAATTGCACGTACCCTTCTTGACCCTTTGTTTTGCCTGAGAGAAACCGTTATTTTCTGTTATAGTTATTAACCACATAAAAAGTTGTAATTTATTTTATACACCAAACACGTTTTTCTTTATTTGTTGTTTCACGTTTATGTTTAACAGATTCAGTTAGATTAGTTTCATTAGTTAGTCTAGTTAGTTAGAATTAGTTTATAGCTTTCATCAGTTAGTCTAGTTAATCGAGAATTATTTTATTGGTACAACTAAGGTCTCCAGTGGTCTTTACATTCTTACTCATTCTTTTCCTAATTCTATTGTAAAAACTTCTACCACTGTTGTTAGTCCCGTCACTTGGCATTGTAGACTTGGACATTTATCTTCTTCTATTCAACAAATGTTGCATACTTCTCATCCTTATATTCCCTGTAACACCTCCCATACTTGTTGTGATGTTTGTCAATTTGCGAAACAAAAACGTTTGCCTTTTCCTGTAAGCACTATTGTTTCAGCTCATCCTTTTGATCTTGTTCATATAGATTATGTGGGCCATTTTCCGTCCCTTCTCTGATTAGTCATAAGTATTTTCTTACTATTGTGGATGATTGCACTCGCTATACTTGGAGTTCTATGCTAAAACACAAATATGAAGTCAGACAGAATATTGCGTCCTTCTTTGCCTTAGTTGCTACACAATTTGATACTAAAATCAAGGCTATCAGGTCTGACAATGGTCCTGAATTCTTCATGCCTGATTTCTATTCTGCCAATGGTGTTCTTCATCAAACAAGCTGCCCTGAAATGCCTTAGCAAAATGGCATCGTTGAGAGAAAGCATTAACACCTTTTCAATATTGCTCGGGCTCTTCTCTTTCAAGACCATGTTCCCAAGGTTTTCTGGTCCTATGTTGTTCTACATGTTGTATTTTTGATCAATAGACTCCCCTCCCCACTTCTTTCTGTCAAAACACCTTTTGAATTATTTCATGGCCACACTCTTGATTACTCTATCCTACGTGCTTTTGGCTCGTTAGCTTTTGCTAGCATCCTCCAATCCCATAGATCGAAATTTGATCATAGGGCTCGAAAATGTATTTTTTTGGGGTTTAAGCCGGGCACCAAAGGTTATATTCTGATAGACTTATAGTCCAATGACATTTTTCTTTCCAAAAATGTAACTTTTTTCAAACACACTTTTCCCTTTTTCAATACTCCAGTCTCTTCTCCTCTCCCTCTTCGTCAGTCCAGCAATGAACCTCTTTATCCAGATTCTGCACTTTTTCCTTCTTCAAATCTTCCCTAACCTAGCCCTAATCCTGCCACTAGACTTCCTCCATGTACAAGAAAAATTCCTTCGTACTTACATGCTTACCACCATTCTCTCTCCAATCCAACTCACACAAATAACTTTACTTCCTTCTTTATCCTCTCTCTGATGTTCTCTCTTATAATTCTCTTTCCCCATCCCACAAGGCCTTCAATCTATCTATTACTACTCTAAGTGAACCAAGAACATATACTCATACTGTAAAGCATAAAACATGGAGAGATGCTATGGCCTTGGAAATTTCTGCATTGGAACAAAACCAAACTTGGACCATTGGTGATCTCCCTCTTGGCAAACATCCCATTGGATGTAAATGGGTTTTTTGGATCAAGTATAAATCTGATGGTAGTATTGAGCATTACAAACCTCGTATGGTGGCCAAAGGTTTCACCCAAACCGAAGGTCTTGACTATTTTGACACCTATTCTCCCGTTGCCAAAATGACAACCATTTGTTGTCTCCTTGCTTCAGCCTCTATTCATCATTGGCATTTATATCAACTTGATGTCAACAACGCCTTTCTGTATGGGGACCTCACTGAAGAAGTCTACATGTCTTTACCTCTTGGATTTGCAGCTGCCACGCCTAACAAAGTTTGCAAGTTACAATGGGCTCTATATGGTTTAAAGCAAGCTAGCAGACAATGGTTCTCCGAATTATCCTCCTTCATGTGTTCTCAAAGTTACACTTAATCTAAATCTGATTACTCTCTCTTTGTTAAAAATCATTCTTCTTCTTTTAAAACCTTATTAATCTATATAGATGTCCTCATTCTTGCTGGAAATGATCTTACTGAAATCCAGCATATCAAATCCTTCTTGATTCTACCTTCAAAATAAAGGACTTTGGTTCTTTAAAATACTTTCTTGGCCATTCTAAATCTGGTCTCTCTATTTGTCAACGCAAATACACTCTTGAGCTCCTTTCTGACACTGGCTTCTTTGTCTTTAAACCTATTTCCTCTCCCATTGATTCCGCAACCAAACTCAACAAATCTCAAGGTGATCCTCTTCCTGACATCCCCTCTTCTAGGCGTCTCATTGGTTGATTACTCTATCTTTGTCACACACGCCCAGATATCTCCTTTACAGTCCACCAACTCAGTCAATTTTTCTTCTCTCCTACCACTTCCCACCTTAAAGTTGCCCATAACCTCGTGCGCTACCTCAAAGCCACTCCCGGCCATGGCCTTTTCTTCCCTTCTACTCCTTCCACCTCTCTTCGTGCTTTTAGTGATTTTGATTGGGTAGGCTGCCTTGATTCCCATCGTTCAGTCACTGGTTTTTGTGTTTTTCTCGGTAATTCACTTATTAGTTGGAAATCGAAAAAGCAAACCACCATTTCTCGTTCTTCGTCTGAGGCGGAGTATCGTGCTTTAGCCTCCACCACTTGTGAACTTCAATGGCTTAAATTCTTGCTTCCACTACACCTGCACTCATCTATTGCGACAATCAATCAACACTTTATATTGCCCCAATCCTACTTTTCACAAAGGAACGAAACACATTGAGCTTGATTGCCATATTGTTCTTGAAAAAGTTCTATTGGGTCTTGTTCTTCTTCTTCCCGTCAAATCTGTTGATCAATTAGCGGATATCTACACAAAGCCTCTGCCTACCGCTCGTTTTTGCTCTCTTCTTCTCAAGCTGGGCGTGTCCTCCATACACTCTCCAGCTTGCGCTGGGGGGTGGGTGGGTATTAACCACATAAAAAGTTGTAATTTATTTTATACACCAAACACGTTTTTCTTTATTTGTTGTTTCACATTTATGTTTAACAAATTCAGTTAGATTAGTTTCATTAGTTAGTCTAGTTAATTAGAATTAGTTTACAACCTTCTATGGGCCCACTTGCAAATACATATATGTATTCTTCAGATGAATAGAAACTAAGAATTCATTTTTCCAATTTCGTTTTTCACAATAGTCAAAGTGCAATTCATTTGACTAAGGAGAAGTTTCATGAAAAAATTAGGCACATTGATATCAAGTTTGATTTTGTTTGTGATGTTATTGCTTGAGGTGATATTTTAGTAAAAAAAATTTAACTCACGAGAATCCCGCAAACATGTAACTAAGCCTCTTCCAAATGTCAAGTTCAACCATTTCTTGGACTAGATTGTTGGTGCAGATAATTGAGTCATTCTGATGAAGATGGAGCGAGACTACTGTTTTGAATTGTAGAATTCAAGTCAATTGGAGATTTGTTAGAAAGTGATTTGAATCCAAATCCAAATCTTGGCTAAATAAATTAGAAGCACATCTTGCCGGCTACTATTGCACATCTTTCCGGCTACTATTGCATACTTGGTAGCTCATCAATGCCTTGCATGCCATGTCTCCAAATTTATTAAGGACCACACTTGGTGGCTACATTAAAATACATGAATATTTGCAGCAATATCGTCAACATATGTGTGCAGCAAATTTGCTATAAAATGATGTGTTTGGACAATGTAGAAAGTGTACCAAGCGGGAGCAATTTGAGAGAATTGAAAAATAAAGAGTTGGGAAACACTTGAGAGAATTTCTTATGAGAGAATTATGAGATTATTTTCTTGGAGTGTTGGGTTTAATTAGAGAATAATTTCTCCAATTGTTGGAACTCTTTGTAAAATTTATTATAGTAGAATCACTCCTCCTCATTCGTGGACATGGGCTTGTTACTAGCCGAACCACGTAAATATTTGTGACATTTAATTTATGTTCATTTATACTATCATTTTATTGTCGTTTATTTAAATAAATATATCACTTGATCCGATTGCTAGCCTAACAACAATGTTAAAATAGTAAAAAGTGACATATACGGTAATATCTAAAAAATGGGCTTAAAACCCTAATAAGCCTAGAAGTCCCCACACTAAGGCTTGGCCAAGAGAAGCCCAATCCAGAGGAAGCCTACCCCGACCTTCCTCATCCAAAAGGTGGACCATATCTAAATAGACTAAATTCTATACATCAGAAGGCCACATGGTTAAAGGCTAAAGTCCTTATCCTCTCAATAGGCCTACAAAATAGGCCTATGGTTATTTCTAAATCCCTACAACTCTACAGAGATGGGAACAACCAACAACTACCTTACCAAAAAATCTGGAATCCCTTTTGATCCGGAGGAGGAAGCCTTGAGAATTTCTCAAGTTAGCTGGTGCAAGGCTACCCCTATAGAAAAGGCTGTCATTTCTCATTTGGAAAATAGGTTCTACACATTCCAATACATTCTAACTTGAACTCACTAAGCACTTTACAACCTGCACTCACCTTACTCATTCAAGCTCTGCAATTGAGCACAAATCGCTCATTCGCATGCATGATTGCCCCTGTTGTCTTTCCTAGTTTATTTACGTTATATTGTAATTTACTTTTGTTTTATTACTTTTTAAGGCACATGCTTACTTAATTCAATAGAGTTCTAATGCTTTTTTGTAGGTTAAATCCTCCTAAAGTTGGCAAGTCCTTCCTTAAAAAACAGAATTCCAAGGATTCTTCTACACTCAATCGGCAAAATTTTTACCCAAACCTAGAGCAGCCAAACCTACGAATAATATAGCTCCACATGGAAAATAATTTTTTTAAATAAAAATTGTAAATTTCTAAAATCAAGCCAAATCATGGTTAGGATAGTGATATTTTTTAATAGTTTTTTAAATAAAATTATAAATTATTTTAAAAATCATGATTTGATTTTAGAAATTTATAATTTGTATTAAAAAATTAATTTTCCATGTGTCACAATCTTATTCATAGGCTTGGCCGCTCTGAGTTCAGGTAAGAATTTTCCCATTCAACCATTCCCTCCTACAAATTTTTTGATCGTCCAAAATTAAGTGCGCATCACCATCGTCCTTTTTTTAAAAAAAAATTCGAGGATGAAATTGAATTTTTGTAAAATAGAAATATTGAAAATTTTGTAAATTTTAAATATTTTATTTAGGCCATAAGAATTAATTTGAAATATATAAAAAAATATTATCTTTTTAATAAGCTTGTTCTGTTGATTTTCAATGTATTCTTTAAAATTAAAAGAAACAAAAGCATTTTGTGTAATACATAATTCCTGAAGTCATACGATACTTAAATTGAGTAATAAAATTTTAGATTATGTTTAATTTTATTTTGGCAAATCAATAATAAAAGCTTTTGATGATGGACGTCCCTTGAATTTGAGCAAAAGCCTTCAGTCCGGTGAGAAGACAGAGATTGCTAGATTGGACCTTGATTTGCAAGGATGGAACACATATGCCGGGGTGTTCCCAGCGAAAACCCTCCGATGTTCAAGTCAGCGAAAGATCGAGAAACGAATCGGAAGGTTAGAGAACGAATGACGTATGTATGAAATTAGAGAATGTGCGCAATGTCATAAACAATGATGACCTTCTATTTATAGTATTCGGTTGGAAAGGGATGAAATTAGGGTTGAGGTGGTTCTTTTTTTCTGTGTTTCGTACAAAGAATATTCCACTGACACACAATAGTGGAACCTTCGGGCGCAATAGCCTGTTAGATGTGTTAGAGGCATTGGCATGGGGGACCACATTGAGGATGAGGAGGGGACCACATCGAGGATGCAGCGGGGGCGTGCCCCAAGAAGAAGCTAAGGTCTACCTCGAGGAGGGAATATAAGATGCAACACCGTGAAGGGTGTTGTAATGGTGTGGTGCCTGGGCCTATGGTCAAAGTAATTAAGAAGTTCTTCCTTGAAGATAGGCACAATGGGCGACACGTGGCATGTCTCGGATAGGGCCTATATCTAGAGGACCCTTCGCCAAGTGGTTGGGGCGAATCAGGCCGTGTTATGATATGAATGTGCATGTGGCGGGTTGGGTGCCCCCATATCATTTTTGGTCCCAAAAATGTGTAATATCTATGCCACTGGCATGTTACAACACAAAAAAACAACTCTTAGCATTTAAAGCCGTGTATATTAATCAATGTCATTTACACCTATAGCCAGATAGCATGCGGCTGTGGATTATTGTGCAAAGAGAGGTGGCCCCTGCTAATCTTGGCCTCTCAAATACTAGTCAATTCAGATATTAAAAATTGTTGCTGGTTGTATTCGATCAATATTTGTTCCCACTATTAAAAAACATAAGCAAAGAATAAAGAAATAAGACAATATACAGAGGAAAAATGGAAAGAAAAAAACCTAAATAAATGAAAACTATGTCGTCTTCATTTTTCACACTCTTGAGATAAATTATTAATTGGTAACAACGTACAAAGATAATAATTGGCCTTTGAATCCAAGAATATAAAAATGGGCAAGGGACATCATGACTTCAACTGATTTAGAAAACCTTGTCCAGTTTCTACCTATGTCTTTCTTGTATCAATAGCGGGACAAATGCCAAGTTTATCGCCCAAAATAGCGTTATTTTTAATTTTGTCCTATTAATTATGAATTTGTCAAATTATGTCCTATAATTTATAAAAGTTCTCAAATTATGTCATGTTGGCAATTTTCTATCAAATTGTTAACGGCGTAAACACATGAATCGCATGTGGCCATTAAAGTGAGGAGAATATTCATGAATTAATTGTATTTTCACCCCATATTATTTGAAATCTTGAAAATACCCATACAAACAAATATCTCAAGACCCATCCTCACCCACCCAACACCCACAACAAAGCCGGTTCGGATCTTCTGTTACATGATCATGTTATATCTTCTATTACACTCATTAATACATGCCACATGTATTGGTGAGCGACCGAGATAAGGAAAGAGAAAAACTGATGATATGAAAAAAAATATAAAAATTCTCTTTCCTTATCTCGACCGCTCACCAATACAGATGGCATTTATTGATGATTGTAATAGAAGATATAACACGATTATATAATAGAAGATCTAAAACCGCAACAAAGCACCATTATCAACCCACGCCTCCTATGCAACACAACGCATCGATTTCAACAGCGATGGAAAGGTGGCGACGCAGCGGCAACATCCTCACCAGTCATCATCCCTAGCCCACACCTCCAACACCCTATCCACCACCAAGCATCAAGCCGTGACATGGTGAAACGAGGAAGAAGATAGTACAACAACAACGTCAGAAAATTAGCTTGACAGCAACAGAGGTGTTGGGTGGTGAGGAGGAGCCGCAGTGCAATCAAGGTTGAAAGTGCAAGCAAGTTTTTTTCATTTTTAAGGGGTTCTTTGGGAAGAAAATGACAATGAATTAGGGGTTCTTTTGGGAAGAAGATGGTGATGAATTTAGGGGTTATTTTGGAAAGAAAATGGTGATGTATTTAGGGATTTTTTTGGGAGAAGAAGATGCAGATGATTTTTTGGGATGAAGATGTTTATGAAATTAGGGGTTCTTTTAGGAAGAAACTGGTAATGAATTTAGGAGTTTTTTGGGAGAAGAAGATGCTGATGATTTTTTTTAAAGCAAAAAAAAAAAATGTGGAGAAAGAAAGGCATAGTTAGGCAAAAATTAGTTTGTTATATATATATATATATATATATATTGTTATATGTATGTATTTGTTCGTAAATGTTAGCGATGTATGTATATGTATACATAGAGGAGAGTTTTTGATATTTTTCATACATGTATAAGTACAATTCAATAAATTTATATTTTTAAAAATATTTTTGCTTTTGTGTTGGGTATGTTTTTAGGATTTCAAGTAGCATGGAGTTAAAATGCAATTAATCCATGTAGTTTAAGAGGATTTTTTTTTTTTTGCTTATTTCTTATGTATAGAGTTTTTTTTTTTTTTTTTTGAAGATTTCAAGTAATATGGGTTCCAATGCCATTAATCCATGAATTTTCTCTCAATCTTGACGACCACATGCAACTCACGTGTTCCATCCGTTAATGATTTGACAAAAAATGTCACAGAGGACATAATTTAAGAACATTTGTAAATTATAGGACACAATTTGAGAAATTCGTAATCGACGGAACAAAATTAGAAAAGGATTGTTTTATGGGACAAACTTAGTATTTTTCCCTATCAATATTCCTTGTATATGATGTAAGAAAATATTGTTTATCTGCCATGGGTGTACAAAATATTATGTGATCGAATCTCATCGCTATCTATTTATAAAAAAAAATTTCACGTGCAACACTTGATAAAAAAATATTTCTGTCTACACGTGCAAAGAGCTTTTCGATTAGCCGTAGAAAGTATATATTGGGCGCTAAGAAACGTACACAATCAGTTCTTGAGCCACAGAATGAATACATAGGCAATGAAGAACTAGGGTTATAACTTCGAAATGTTGTGACAATAATTCATAAGAACACGATGATAAAGGCACAACAAAATAATTAGGGCGAATTACATCTACCTCCCCTGAGGTTTGGCGAAATTATAATTTAACCCATGATTTTTTGTAAATTATAATAAACCCCCTGTGGTATATTCCGTCTGACAATTTACCCCAACCGTTTATGACCGTTAGGGTTCCGTTAGTTTTTGTATGTAAAGTTTCGATAGTACCCTTGAGGGGTTTTTTTGTAATATATATAAAATATTTGGGGTTGTATGTTATGTATTACATCTTTGTGGGGCTAAAAGTAATAATATTGAAAAAATTGATTTATTTTCCGACAAATGTTTCGGTGAACTTGAAGCGGGTCTTAAACTTTTCGACAAGGGAAACACGTTGGTAAGGTTAATTGTGGGCTAGAGTAGGTTTTATACATTTTTCGTTTATCACTTGTAATTATTACATATCACATGGGGTTATTGTAATATACACAAAAAAATATGGGTTAAATTGTAATTTCACCAAACCGCAGGGGAGGTAGATGTAATTTGCCCTATTTAATATCAACAAAAAATAAAGGGCAAAATGGACTTTATACACTTTTCGTCCATCACTTGTAATTATTTCATACCACAGGGGGTTTATTGTAATTTATAAAAAACTGTGGGTTAAATTGTAATTTTGCCAAACTTCATGGGAGGTAGATGTAATTCGCCCAAATAATTAAATAACAAATAAACCAGATCCCCTTAACTTGCTCTCCACGAGCTTTTCGAGGCGTTCGGCCATGGCAGGAGTTAGATAATTCTTCCAATCTCCAACTTCTCCCTTTCTGAATAATGAACTAAAGTTTATAAGATGATTACCCCCAGTCTTGTTCACTTCCAAATTTTTGAGATTCTCAAAGCTACAAAGCTTTGATATTTGCTCTATCATGCCTTGTTTCTCTTCTTCCAATGAAAAAGGTAATCCAATAAACTCCGCTATCTGTCTCACATAAAATGATATATCCTTCTTCAGATCCTCGTACTTTAAAAACAACACTTTTTGAGGGTTCTTCTGATGGGCATTCCAATATTCCAACATTTGGTCCCAAAGTGGCCCATACGGTTGAATTCCTTGGCAGAATGAGTCAAATGACTCCTCGATATTGGTTATTGGATCCATGTGATAAAATTTTCCCAACTTGTACTTGAGAGCAAAATGGTGGTATGAAACGAATTGATCCAAAATATTTCTACACATGTAGATGATTCTGCATTCGGATTCTCGAATGGAATTAGGGAGGACACTGAAAGACATGTGGGTTGAGAAGATTCTTGGATCCAGAATATGTTCAAGATTAGGGTTTTCTTCATCCATATAGGTCATAAATTCAAAGAAAGGGACAAGCTCGTGGGGGTTTGAAGTGAGCAGAGGACTTTGATCAATGGGATGATTTTCTCGATTGACGATCGCGAAAACCAAGGCTTTCAGCCAGGTGGTTCCTGATTTGGGCATGGTTGATAATATTATATCGCTATTCTTTGCTTTGAAGTTCTTTTGACATGATAGTATTGGCCGGAGTGTGCCTTCTAGAGACCAAAAGCCACTGTATTTGATGAGCTCTAAGCCGAACTTGTCGGTCTGGCGTTCGAGATTCTGGAGCAACTCCTGGAACTCAATATCCTTTGCATCATCTTTTTTATCCATTGGGAGAACAATTTGATGAAAATTAATACAACAGTGTTATCTGTGGAGTATGGAGTAATATTGAGGCATTCTTTACATATCTCGCCAGCAATATATATAATTAGGTCGAGTCATATCAATTCAACTTTTAGTTATGTTGTTGCTATAGTTTGTGTTTATTAGCCTTGGCAGGAACCTAGTTTCAAACATAAATTAACACATTTAATATGTGTTTGCTTTGCTTCATTCCGAGGTTTTCTGATAGTCTGGCCAGCGAGGATCCATTGTTCCTTTTTAAAAATTTTGGGGACAAAATTGAATTTTTACAAAATATACATTTTGAAAATTTCGTGAATTTTAAACATTTTATTTAGGCCATAATAAGTAATTTCAAATATATAAATAATATTATCTTTTTACAATAATCTAATTCTATTAATTTTCAGTGCATCATTGATTAAAAATCAAAAGAAACAAACCTTACCCAAAAAAAAAAACCAAAAGAAACAAAAGCATTTTGTGCAATAAATAATTCTTGAAATTATTTAATGCTGAACTTGAGTTAAAAAAATTTAGAATATGTTTCATTTTATTTTGTCAAAGTAATTTTCAAGCCCAAAATAAACAAAATACTTTTTGAAAAATACATCTTTTTTTCAAGAAATGAAAAATACTATATTAATTAAAAATACATGTTTATATTTTTCAGTCGCTACAAGACCAACGTTGTTTGCTGACGCAAAGTTCCTTCTGAAAAGTGTCAGCAAGTTGTCGAAATAGTGATTTTCGATAGAAAAGCGACAAAGTAGCGACCAAACCATTTCGTCGGAAAAATCACCGTCGAAAATATTTTCCAACGACTTACTTGTCAGTAAGTCGTCGATAAGTCATCGGTAAGCTCTTTGCGGTATTGATTGATTTTAAGAATTTTTCGATAAAATATCGACCAAAATTTCGTCGAAAATATATGTTTAAATAATTGAAATAACAAAATATTTCGTCACTTTTCTGACAAATGGTGCGTCGGAACTATTTTGTAAAAATTACTTATATTTAAAAAATTTCAACAAAATGTCGACGACTCATCCTGTTGGAAAGTTTTTTGGTATATTTAAATATAGTACCTTCACCCTAGATGGAACCTGAACTCGTATCAGCATTATGGTAGTCATACGCGCCTTCAAAGAACTGCACTACATGCGCTCGAGCGAACATATTTTTGCGAAAGCAGAGGTTCGAACTTGCACCTCCAACATTATCAAAGAAGAGTGTTATCGCTAAACTATTAAAATACTTTATTCATCAATTTTTTTCTTTTTTACTTATTATACGATTTTGAAAATTATCTAATTTATTAATTTACTTTATTAATTTATTTATCCTTAGTTTCAATAAATTTACAATTAAACTATTAAATTATCTACTTTAATTTAGTATAATTGATTAATTGAAATAGTTTTGCTGAAAACTTATTAGAAAAAAAAACTAAACTAACTTCAATTTTTATAGTGTCATTACAATAAAAAAAAAATATAGTAAAACATAACAATAAATTAATTAAAAAAATTAAGAGTATCGTTAGATAATAATAATGATGTGGTCGAATTGTGGTCAGCCATGTGGCAGAGTTTGATACACTTCGGGTGAATGCTGATAGCCCACCTATCTAAAAGAGAGGAACACACGTAAGATTAGCAGATTTTGCCTTGGCGTAGGCTCTCCGATGTTCAAGTTAGTTTTAATGTATTTTGCCAATAAGAAGATGAACAGTAACGTGCTCTTCTTGCATGTAATGTGTATAAAGTGATTGATAATGATCATACTACTTCTTGGGGGAGAGCCTTTTGCTATTTATATGAGAGATGCCCCTTGAAGTGATATGGTTGATGGGGATTGGCCGGCCGATCTGACATGTGGGTACAAGTGGACATGCTTTTTGTCACTTTTTGGTCTTCAAAATGGTGGTTGACCCCACCTTTCATTAATGAGACTTGACCTTTGCATTTAATGCATATATTGCGCATTTAAGGCCAAAGATTGTATTTATAATGGGGGCATTTAATGTACTGGAGACCGATAGAATGGACCCTTGTGCTGCAGCCGCGTGTTAGGTGGCAATAGGTACAAGATCTGTCAAGCCTGTCAACTAAGACTTGCCTGTTGGCCATCGAGCTTTGCAAAGGCTAAGTATAGGATTCGTATCCTTGATATGACTGTATTCGAGGGCACCCCATGCCTTAAAGCCACTTATTCCCTCGAGCCGCTTACCCTGCCTAAAAAGCTTTGAGGGCTCATAAAGGCCCTTCGTGGCTTTGAAGCCATGGACTAATCAAGGGGCAAGCCTGGGGGAATTTTTCCTATCGTGACTTGCACTCCGAGACTTCCCGTCTTTCATGCGGACGCACTCTCGAGAACAGTGAGTCTCGTCGAGGGTATCGATCCTCACATTTAGGTGAGATTTCTAACTTAAGACCTCAAAGTGAGAACAACTTGGTTTAAAACCTCTGTTGAGGACAACCTACTTGGTCAAGGGCTTTGTTGCCCCATACTTGGGGTCCAAACAGGTTTATCCTCTACTGATGTGTCGAGCTGAGGTGGAGCTTGACACATCAAATAATAATAATAATAATAATAATAATAATAATAATAAATTCTGTATATTTTCCTCCAGTTCAATTGTATTAATTGGATATTTTTCTAAATTTAATTGAATTAATAAGATATTTTTCTCAATATAACTGAGTCAATTACAAGTTCTCTTTAATTATTCCAATTTAATATAATAATGCGCATACGTTTTGAATAAATATCAAGAAAGTTCATATATATACATACACAAACATTTGTTATATCAAATTCTAATTCATTTCTTTGAAATTTTTCTCATTTAAATAGGCACTTTCAAAGTGTCAATTAAATAGCATAGTGTAAATTAGTGTTGAAGATATATTTAAGTATACAAACTTCTAAAATAAATATTTGAAAAATATTATTTGAGTTAGACATAAAATTTGAATAATTAATTATTACTCTTATTCACCCACCCCTCGAGCCCCCTCTGACTCTATCGCTATTGTCTTGCCTTGTTACGCTTGCAAGCATCTCCTTTTTCCTATACGTTGGTAACTTCAAGGCACAGATTATTCTGCATTTGGAACAAGTTATTCGGTCAATATTTGTTCCCGACATCAAAAAACATAAGCAAAGAATAAAGAAATAACACAATATACAGAGGAAAATGGGACAAAAAAAAAAACGTAAATAAATGAAAATTATGTCTCCTATGTTTTTCATAGTCTCTTGAGATTAATTATAAACTGGTAACAATGTCCAATGAGAATGTTTTGGAAGTGAGTTGAATTTAGAGATATAGCTCATTAAATCCATATCATGCTTGCCGGCCAATTCATTAAAATGACATGCGGCTCATTCATTATAGCCACAATATTTAATGGCAAGATTTTGGTATATCTTTGAATATTAGAAAATTGCAGCTACAAATTCTAGAGAAGTTCTAGGCCGAAAAAACATTTATCACATTCACATTGATAAAGAAACATATATATGGAGGTTTGCTTATAAATAGCACCCTCGGCAATTTGAGAGAGTTGGAAAATAGAGAATTGGGATACACTCGAACGATTATTTTTTGTGAGTGAATTGAAAGATTGTTTTTTTGGGTTGAGGAGGATTTTTTTGATAAAAAAAAAAAAAAAGAAAGGACTTGTTTTAGAATAAAATATAGTATTGTTATTAGGGGTTAAAAAAAACGGAGAGAGGGAGAGAGGTCTGATAAAAGACAATAAGTAAGGAAAAACAAAAAAGAAAAGAAAAAAGAAAGAGGAATAAATTCTTTAAAAAATTTATTTTTAGTTTTAAAGGAAAAATACCCAAAATGGTATTTTGGGTTTTTTATTATAGCTATGTTTTTCCCTTTTTTTTGCTTAAATAACTTAGGGGTAAAATTGACTTTTCATACATTCCGTTAGATTTAACATAAAACCCCCTTAATTTTAGGGGGTAATTGTAATTTCTCAAACGTGAGGATGTTTTTTTGTGAATACACTAAACTTCATGGGCGGTAGGTGTAATTTGCCATATATATATATGTATATATAAACCCCTTTAAGTTCATATCGAACTAAAATGTACATGCATTTTTGTGAAAATTTTGAATTCTTTTTGATAAAAAAAAAAAGAAAGGACTTGTTATAGAATAAAAATTTTGAATTCTTTTTGATAAAAACAAGGACTTGTTTTAGAATAAAATATAGTGTTGTTATTAGGGGTTACAAAAACGAGAGAGAGAGAGAGAGAGAGAGAGAGAGAGAGAGAGAGATCTGATAAAAGACGATAAGTAAGGAAAAAGAAAAAGAAAAGAAAAATGAAAGAGGAATAAATTACTTAAAGATTTTATTTTTAGTTTTAAAGGGAAATACCCAAGGTTTTTAATTTTAGTTATTTTGTCCCTTTTTTTTGCTTAAACAACTTAGGTGTAAAATTGACTTTTCATCGATTCCGTCAGATTTAACATGAAACCCCCTCAATTCTGGAGGGTAATTGTAATTTTTCAAACGTGAGGGTGTTTTTTTGTAAATACACTAAACCTCATGGGTAATAGGTGTAATTCACCACACACACACACACACACACACACACACACACACATATATATATATATATATAGACACCTTCAAGTTCATATATTTTTATGAAAATTTTGAATTTTGTCCCCCCCTCCCCCCGCCCCCCACCCAACAAATCATAAAAAATCCCTTCAAATTTTTTTTATAGAAATTTGACCTTGCTCCTAAAATAAGATTTTTGGCTCCGTCCCTATATATACACGAACACATAAAGGTTTATAATATATGAAATTCAAGGCTGAGAAAAGGAAATACATATATACACATACTACCTTACATTGCAAGGAGAAATCCAAATTCTGAAACTGGATTATGAACTAAGCAAAACAAATAAAGACCGCAATAGTAACGTTCGATTCAAACAAATCTACATGTTCTTTTAATGTGTGCCGCGCGCACACGCCTTTTTCTGTGAAAAATGCGTACACGAATGAGCTCATCATTTTGCTAGTGAATCCTCGAGGCGTTGGATGAGCTGGTCTGCACGCATTGCGCCCTCCTGAAAATTATTTATTGAAAGATAGAAGAAGAAGGAATTGTAAGCAATTGACAAAAGAAGCAACCAAAGTTAAATGATCATGAAACCTGAGTGTTCATCCCTGGCAAAATGTTAATTTATGCAGAACTTTGAAACCAAGAGAGAATATTTGCGTAATTGTATATAGTTATAGGGGAGGTCCCTGTAATTATCTAATATACTATATACTTACCCTGGCTCACAGGAAAATATCAAATTATAGACATGAAACATTTACACAAATTGAAGAACTATATATAGTTCTTCAGGAAGTGCAAATGGAGGGAAAAAATCATTACTTACAAAGCGATCGCACGGTTTTCCATCCTTGAACAAAACAAAAGTAGGTAACGCCTCGATTTTGTACTCGTCCGCAATGCTGGGATACTCCTGGATGTCGATTTTCAGGACTTGGAGCTTATCTATCATTGAAGTACTGACTTGATCAAGAATTGGATTCATGTACTTGCAAGGACCACACCAAGTAGCATAGAAGTCGACGAGTACTGGTTTATCAGAGTCTTCGAACAACTCGTCTAAAGAAGACAACGTCTGATTCTTTGATGCCACCTGCAGATGAAATAACAGACTAACAATCATATGTAATAATCTATGTATGAGCAATGAGGTCATAATATTCTCGTAATTCATTCCCAATCACCAAAACACCAAGTGAAACATACAGAAATTTAAATGCACGAGTATGGTTTTAAAAATTACAAATACACCCTCAGATATGTATGAGCCTAAAAAAATTCATCATTCATTAAAGTTGAGCATAAGTGCAAACTGTATTTTCGTTGTTTTTGGCTGGGTTTTGAGATGAAATTCACATGATTTGAACAAATCCAAAATATAGAAACTATACATAAAGTCAACTTCATAAGAAAAGTAATTGTGGTATCGGATTATAATTGGTGATGCCCGGTGGTGGTTAGAATGGTATAAAGTGAAAGAAATTCGTGAATAATAAATTTAATTGAGAGATTATGTCAAGTTCGACGAAATGCATCTTTTGGCAAGAGTTTACTACTATGGTTGTTAGACAATTATTTTTCCAACATCTCCGTTTATAAAAAAAAGTCACAAACTTCAAGAGAGTTAATTGTCACCTTTAAAACAAGAAAGATTAAATTGTAATTATACCATATATCAAGGATGTAGCCGTAATTTGTTCTAAATTAGCACATCGCACCTTCCGTTTATTTGTTATAAAAAGTTGATTGACTTATTTACCGTCTCTCCAATTTATGCATCAAAAGTCCAGAATCCTATAAAAAGCCATATATATATAATTTATGTATATAATACCATATATTTTAAAATATAAAACAAATGTAGCAATTTATATAATATGTATGCATATAACATATGTACTTAATCAAAAATTAACCGATAAAAGATAGAGGAAAAAGAAAAACAGAAAAGCTAGATTCTATATATATTAACTGATTATCGGATAAGAGCCAATATCATTGTCACAGAGTTTTGGACGCCAATTCTTAAAATTTATTCATGAAGGGTAAAATGGCCATTTCACGCATTGAAATGAATACTACTCCAAATCAATGCCCAAATCACAGAAATTTGAGGACAAAAAGAAAAAAAAATCACAACAAAAATGTGAAAAAAATAGTTCTCCTTCATTACACAAAGATAAAATAAAAAATAAAAAATAAAAAAATTATTACCAGAGTAAGCGTACGTTGTCGGAGCTTAGATTCAAAGCGCTGGTTTCGAATTCCGAAAGCGCGTAGCTCCGCAGGGAGCTGAATAGATGAAAAGTGCGAAAGCTTCGAATTCTCAGCCGACGACGGCGGCGTTCTGACGGCGATTCCGGCGATTGCCGCCGCTAATGAAATCGCCATTTTTGGATAATTTCAGAGGAAATTGAGAGAAAAAAAGGGGCAAGATATTTGGAGATAATTATAGAAGTGTTAGGTGACTTCATCGTGAAGAAGACTCAATAAAAATGAGTTAAATATTACAGAAATTGAATGTGAGTTTAGCGTGTGGATTAATGCTTTGGGAAGCCCAACTTTACACGAACAAGCAATCAAATTTAATAAAATACTGATCTTATTTTAATACTAGTGAAATTTCTGCTGTTCGGTTTAAAATAAATTTTGAATATAATAAGTTTATTGGAAAAGGATGAAAAAGCAAAAAAGGGGAGGGGGGGGGGGTATTTATTTAGGCTACGTTTGCTTTGCGAGATTCGTTAATTGGAGCTTGTCTCTTGGCTCAAGATTAGCCCAGATTTAGATTAATTATAATGGTTGTTTGGTATCCAAGATTAACTGAGTAGGATGATCGTACATATTGCGTATGTGGCCGTTTGGTATCCACAATTAAATAAGATTCAAAGTAAGATTAGAGTACAATTACATATTTACCCTCGATAATTAATAATAATATTATTATTAATTAATAATAATATTAATTATTATTATTATTATTATTATTATTTAATAAAATTACATATTGTAAAGTATAACAATAATTAATTATTATTATTGATAATTAATAATAATAATTATTATTATTTTTATACTTTACAGTATGTAATTTTATTAAATAATAATAATTAATAATAAAATTACATATTGTAAAGTATAAAAATAATAATTATTATTATTACTGATAATAAATATCATTATTATTTAATAAAATTACATATTGTAAAGTATAAAAATAATAATTATTATTATTATTATCACTGATAATTAATATTATTATTAATAATTATTATTTAATAAAATTACTTATTGTAAAGTATAATAATAATAATAATAATTATTATTATTGATAATTATAATAATAATAATAATAATATTGTTATTAATTATTCTTATTATTTAATCAAATTACATATTGTAAAGTATAAAAATAAGAATTATTATTACTGATAATTAATAATATTATTATTAATTATTATTTAATAAAATTACATATTGTAAACTATAAAAATTTAATAAAATTACATGTTGTAAAGTATAAAAATAATAATATTATTATTACTGATAATTAATATTAATATTATTATTATTAATTATTATTATTATTTAATAAAATTACATGTTGTAAAGTATAAAAATAATAATTATTATTATTACTGATAATTAATCAAAATAATAATATTAATTATTATTATTATTTAATCAAATTACATATTATAAAGTATAGAAATAAGAATTATTATTATTACTGATAATTAATAATATTATTATTAATTATTATTTAATAAAATTACATATTGTAAACTATAAAATTAATTAATTATTATTATTATAAAGTATAAAAATAATTAATAATAACAAATTTGTAAAAGTAAGGGTAAAATAAAAGACAAATTGGTCAATTCAAAGTGTTTGAATAGTTAATCTTGGGAAGCCAAGACTCAATCTCACCCCCTCCCATGAGATTATAATCTCGAGATTAGACCATCATATTGCGGGCTTTGTAAGATTAGGTGAAAGCCCGCAATTATAATCTTGGCAACCAAACAATAAATTAGCCGAGATTAGCCGAGATGTGAAGGCATTTTCTCGGCTAATCTCGGAAAGCAAACGTAGCCTTAGGGTTTTTGTCATAGTTCACTCTATGTTAAATCTAATTTAATCAAAAAATCTCTTAAAATAAAAATTAGCATAAAAAATTCTATAAAATATAAAAACTACCAGCAAAGATTCCCCATTAATGGTGTACTTTAAATGCATTATTTATGCATGTATGATGGTTTTTTGGGCATTGAGTTAAATTTACAAAACTCCCCGTGTTAATTTAGTTAGCACAAGAAACTCTTTGTTAAAAAAATTAGAAAAAATTCCATATAACCTCCATGTGGTTTCCAAATAGAATTGAAAATTCTCTTATAGTTTAAAAATATGCAAAATCCCTGGTGTTTTCTAAAACCCTGTACGAAACTCCCTTTCCTTCTGGAGTTAACCGGGACGGGGGGTGCATCTCTCATGCTTGGTCTGTGAAATTGAAATTTTTTCTACCTTTAAATGTAAATATATTGACCATTATATCTTTTTCTTCATAATTTTAAATACACTCCTCTAATATTGAAAATAAGCCCCTTTAACTTACTAAAGTTTCAAAATAATTGAAATTTAGCACAATTTATATTTATATTTTAATTTTTCTCTCTTATTATTCTTCTTCTTTATCCTTCCTCCCCACCACCACCCTTTCACACAGCCACCGTCGTAGTTAAAGGCCAAAAACACCTCTCTATGCGCCTTACCAAAATAAATCAAACCCCTCAATTAGTTCCACCAAATCTCAAACAATTTGTATTTAAGTAAAAAAACTCTATTAAAAATCCTAAAACCCACTACTCATTCATCTTCTTCCTCAAATTTCTCCACTATCATCAATTCTAACTCAAAATGGGCCTTACTAATACACTACCCAAACCAAAATCCCAAGAAATCAAAACAAAGAGCGCTTGGTTCTGGAGCCCTCCCTTCCGAATCGAAACGAAGAGCACCGCTGTAGAAATCCCGACGACATTACCCAGATCTGGATTTTAATCGACGTAGTGTGTGTTTGTGTCTTGATTTTAGTGTGTGTGTCATTTTCATGACCTTGGTATTAATATAGGGGTAAATTGGAAATTTCATAAAAGAGAGAAAAAAAAAAAAGAATTCAACAATGCGAAATAAACATTAATGCCGAAGCAAGTGTCGCTTGGATTATGACATATTTTCCATTACGTTTTTCTTCTTTTGTTGCAACTATATACATAGGTTAATTGTGTAATTGAAAAAAAGAAATGAATTAAGCTCTTTTTCCTCTAATCTTTGCTCTTTCTCTCATCTCTCTGCAATCTTCTCTCCTCTCATCTCCTTCTTCTCTCATTTGTTACTCTCTATTTTTTACACTTTTAATTTCCAATTCTCTCAATACTATGAAGTATTTTACAGTAAAACCCACACCCAATGACCCGGAACATGACAGTCGATCATGTTGTGTGTGCTGTGTGTTTTCTGTGTGTTAGTGTGTTCTCCGTGTGTCCGTGTGTTTCCTGTTTGTGTTGTGTTTTGTTTTTTATAATTTTAGATTATTCTTATTTCAATTCTTTTATATATATAATTTATGTAATTTATATTTTATATATAAATATATTTAATTATACTTTTTATTTGGATATTTTGTTTTTATATTCAACTATCAATGTAAACCATTCATTTATTAAGTTAAGATCCAATGACTCCTATTAACAAGGGCATAATGGGTATTCTTGTATCAATTTAGCGGCATCAACCTTGAACTAATAGAGTGGGCAAGTGTACAAAGCTTTAGAGAATACAAAGGGGATTTTACATATTTTTAAACCATAAAGAGGTTTTCAACTATTTCGAAACCACAATGGGATTATATGGAATTTTCCTAAAAAATTAGTCTAAAACTCTTCATATTTTTAAAAACTGGCACACCGCCCCTCATGTACCACAACTTTCATGTATTGCAAATTGGCCCTAAATGTGTGTGAAATTTTGAATGTTTAGGTTTGTGGGTTCCCTTTTTTCATTTTTTGAACTAGATTTTCTCCTCTTCTAAAGAGATAAAACGTATTATTATTCTATAATTTTCTAAAAACTAGTACAATTGAAAATTCGTACTCAAATTTTCAGAAAAGAAACCAAAGGACAATGTACTAGTTTTTAAAAACAAAGACTTTTTAGATTAATTTTTTTAACACAAAAGTTTTTGTACTAATTAAAATTAACACTGGAGGTTTTGTAAAGAACTTTTATTTTGGAGGTGACCTCGTCATGCTATGATGACTATTATGCCCTTATGTCAATAATTTTGTTGGATAAGTTTTCCAAATTTTTTTCTACTTTAATGCATGTTCGTAAAGTAATTGTTGTCTCTGGCAAGTTTTTTTTTTTTTTTTTTTTTATTTATAAAATGCGATTCATTACAATTAATTACTTATATTAATACTATCGGATGAAAAATAAACTATTACAATCAATTATAATCAATTATCCAAAAAATATAACTAATGACTACAATAAAATTAAATTAACTAGTCTAAATTAGAATAATAAATATATTTACGAAAATTCAAACGCACGATTTAAAAATTATAGACCCTCTGATTTGTTTTATAATTAAGCAAGGCCTCATCAGTGTCTTCGGCAAATTATTGATCATTTAATAATGACACTCACGATAATGTATATCATGTAATGCATGGATATTGTTCATTTTCTAATACTATATTTTTGACTATTTCGATTAGTAATTACGCAAATTATTTAATAACAGGTAGAGGCAGTCCCAAGGAAATATTTACTTCCCAATATATTAGTAAATGAGGATCCTCGACTTATTTATTATCAAAAAAAAAAAAAAAAGGATCCTTGACTTATTAGTTTAAGGGTTTGAATCTTACAGATGGGGATTATTTGTTCATCCGATCGATAATGCTTTGTATTTTGTTGAGTAGTAGTTCGTCTATATTTGATAATTGATTGAACACAATATAATAGTTTTCACTTAATTGGTATATTAACATAATTGTCATTTGTGATTACACGTGATTTTATTTTATTTTTTGATGATTATGATTACACTTGATTTGATATTAATGTAATTGATTACAATATACTCAATCGTTCATTGTCAAAATAATAATAATAATAATAATAATAATAATAATTAGTGTAGTTTCGTAGTCATTATCCAAAAAACCAATTAGTTATCACTAAAAGAGTAAAGTCACAAATTATTGCCAGAATTCATCTTAACATCGATGGAAAAGGGGAGAAATCAAAGTTGGAAGATTAAAAAAATTAATTTTGGCACATTCGATACGCGTGTCTAATGAAAAAAAATAATTTAATGGCACATTAAAATTTTTTTGATAGTATCTATACTATCAAATCATTTAATAGATTTATAAAATAAGTAATAAACAAAAATAAAATATTTTGAAATAAAAAAATTAAGAAATTAAAAATAATAATATTAAGGAGTATTGGGAGATCAAAGAGAATAGAGAGAGGGGGAGAAAAAAAAGAGAGAGAAAATAAGAGGAACATGTAAGTTTGAAAAAGAAGAGAGCATAGAGAAAGTAAAATAAAAGAAAAAAAAAATTGATAGACCTAAAAAATAGAGCAGACCAAAAGTAGTTATAAAAAGTATTGTCTCTTTATATATGGTATAAATATAAATTATAGTATAACAAATTATCAAAGAGAAATTTCCCTCGAGTTGGGCATGAGTTATTCCCGTCTCTTTATATATGGTATAAATATAGATTATAGTATACCAAATTAGGCGGATCCATGTTATCAAAGAGAAATTTCCCTCGAGTTGGGCATGAGCTATTCCCATCTAGTTGCGCGTAGTTGGATTGCACAAAAGTCTTCTTTTCTTTTCCTTTTTTAAAAAAAAAAATTAATCTATTACAATCAATCAATTATATCAATAATCTATTACAATCATAACTTCAATCTTTCAAATGAAGATCAAATTATTGCAATCAAACATCAATTATCATCAAATAATAACGAAATACAAATTACCATACATTAAGAAGAAATTAGTAATAACAACGATATCAAATAACAACGAAATACAAACTACCATACAGTAAGAAGAAAATAGCAATAATAACGAAATACAAACTACTATACAATATGAAGAAATCAGTATCAAATTGAAATAAAACTCGCATGCACGGGATCTCCCCTTTATCACTAAGGTAAGACTTCATCGGCAAAAAGTCTTTCTTTTCAAGATTGCCTTGCCTTTATGAAAGTCGGATAGGATCTTTTATTGTAAAATGGTATTCCGTCTCTTATTGCATAATTCGTATTCATGCCATGTGTATAAATTATTTTTTTAATTATACATTTAACATGAGATCTTTACACTTAACATATGTCCATATATATATATATATATATATTTCGGTGGAAATTAACGTATATCCATATATTATAACAGAAATGAAACATAATTGGCGATAAAGATCTCGAGTGTTATAAAAGTATGTTGTACTTGATTTTCCTCCTCTAACCCTAGGAAAATCAATGAGTTGACCTTCACACCTATTGCGTTTCCTTTACCCGAATATTTTATGCTTACTGTCGAAATAGTGATAGTAACAATAAAACAAAACTAGTCCTCATTATATAACTCGTTATTATTATTACAATTCATTGGAAAGTTTATGTAAAAAAACAAAGGGTCGACAAGCTATGGAAATAAATAAGGGTTGTTTACATATTCTCCTTCTATATTATACTACACCCTGTAAATGTCAATTAAAAAGACACCTCCCACACACACGCACATACTCACTCAAGGGGAAAGGAGGAAAGGACAAAAAGATACTCACTCATGACCTTATTAGTATCAAATTCAAACCCCCACTACTGGACTTCACTCTCAATGACAAAATATAGTAAGTTAAACCTTTATAATGGTAAAAAAAATATGACAAATTAGCTCCTAATATATAATATATATTAATTCGGAAGTTAATTTGTCACAATTTGTGGTTTAAGAAAATAAATATGACATAAGATATCATCCAATAATGCAAAGTGTAATTATTCCTGTAGATATTTGAGAATTCACACTATCACAACGTACTATGAATAAATAATAATTTATGATGACATATTATTATTATTATTATTATTATTTGGATTTGGGTTGGGGGTGGGGTGGGTTTATAAATTGTGTAGAAAGTAGCAAGTAAAAATTATGATTTTGTCATTTTGTGCCGAACGGACCCTCCAGCGTTACAAGTGCCGCGTATTCAAGCAAGTAAACTTGATGATGCATACGAAATATGTTATTAATTGGAGTTATAATGAGACCTACATAAGTTAAACCTTCGACTATATTTCTTTTTCCTGATTAGGTAAGAATCTCATGAGCGTTTTAGTCACGGGTGTGATCTTTATTTGATCAATTGTATCAAAAAATGAAAAGCAGAAACTATCTAATTCCCCTGGATTAATTATGTGAGCAGTTATGATGTTGGGTATTCAAGTATAGTCAAGTATGAGTTAGTATACCACGCCAAAAAGAGTAGGACAAATGAGAAAATTATCAATGGAAAAGTTTTTGCGACGCAATGTCGTAAGGTTTTAGGTTAAGATGTAGTGTCCTAACCCATGAGTTTGGATCTCATTGGGCTTTACTTAATATCTCCCTAGTTTGGACTCCCTCTTGTGACCTAACAAATGGTATCAAAGCTAAAAGTTTGGCTTGGGACGAGAATGGATGCGAACTGGTTGCTGCTCACATGTGGAAAGAAGAGCATTCGACCTCAATTTGGGCTCTCTCTTGTGACCTAACACAAGGAGATCAGTTTAAACATAGCTCATATTTTTAGTAAAAAAGAAACTAAGGTAGTATTTGGTTTGGTTTGGTTTTGGGGAAATGATTTTCAACCCCAAAAATAAATACCAAGTATTCATCTGAAATTCATATTCCTTTTCTCCAAATAATATTAAAAAGTTATAATAATTTAAATTATCATATCAATCAAATATATATATATATATATTCATATTTATCAATCATTATTTTAATATAAATATATATTTTTCAATTATTATACTACAATAATTATAACATATAATAATATAAAATTTTGAAGTGACATCATCAATTAGACAGAGACTTACATGAAAAGATATTTACAGTAAAATTTATTTGTCCCAAAATAAAATCAAACATATTTTTATTCTTTACACATTCTCCCAACCCACTATTTAAATATATTCCTCCAAAATACTTCTCCCAAAACACCCAAAACAACTCTAAACATAGCCTTAAGACTTTTTTGCACCATATGTCTTTGCTTTCTTTCTTTTTTTTTTCCCCCTCATAGCAAAATGCAAGTCCAAGACAAAACTTGTGCTAGTATATATATTAATGTGAGCAGTTGAGATATATTAATGTGAGCAGTTGAGCCTACTCTCATTATATATAGCACAATCTTTAGTCCTTCATGATTCATCAAATTCGAAAGGACTTAAAAGACAGAAACAAAATTTGGATGATGAATTTTTATCACAAAAACATTGCATTTCTCATGTTAGTAATGTTGGTTACTACAAATTGTTTCATTCTGTGCAGGAGTGATCCTACAGATGGATTCACAAATGTACCTCTAACAGAGGACAATTTCAAAATCCAGAGGCCGTATGATGTGCCCCTGGAGGAGAGGTATAGTTACGAGAATGGAACTCGTCGGCTGTGGGTTTACGCAGACGACAAGCCCCACGAACCCGACAGCCTCACTCAGCCGCGCACCGAAGTCCGGATCCAAGTATATTACTAACTTTTTTTTTCTTTCACTATAAAAATATGTATCCATTAGTGACGAACCAATACATTATAAATTTAATTTTTGTAACAGATTTAGCTTATAATGTCACTGATTTTTTCTTTAGTTATGTTTTTATATATTGAATTCTGTCACTAATCTATCTCAAATACCTTAAATATACGATAGAATCTCTTCATCACAAAATTTCAAGAAGGGAGTGCTTTCTTGTAGTGTTTACAGGTTTTATGGGGACGGGATTAGAGATTTTAGTTGTGAGGGGTGCGATTGAATTTTTTGATAATATAAAGTGCAATTTTCCCATTTTTGGGGGGCAAAGTTTGAATCTCGGAAGAAATATATGCTACTAATGTTTTCTACAAAGGCATGTTTCTGAGAAAGTTAAACAAGCCCTTCTGAGCTTTCTTGTAGTTTTTCTTTAATGGTTGAAATGTGTTTGAAGTGTCTAAATTTGCATGAAACAAAAAAGAGATAAAAAAAAAGATTAACATAATTTTAGGTTATTTTCGTTTTTGTGTAAAAATGAAAATATGATTGTATGTACGGTATAGAAATATTGAATCTGTAGATTAAAAATGATCTTTAAATGTGAAAGTGGTAATTTATAAGTCCCATTTTAAGTTAAATTGGAACATAATTTTCTTTGTCATTCCTATCATCTCTTTAAATCACTATGCAGGGCCTGGATTACTTCATCCGGCGTATGGCAATTCGAAGGGTCACGCATTTGTACCAAACGGGACTTCCGGTGCTACCATATTGCAAATCCACGGCGCAACCCACGGAGCAACAACGATAATCCTGCGAATCTACGGTGGAGAGATGAGATATTATAGTGGCCAAGTGATAGGCACTGATCTGTATGACAAATGGTTCAGGATCAATCTGATACACAATGTTGATGCAGGGAACCTGGCTGTTTTTCTTGATGGTGTACAAGTATTCGCCACACAAGATCAAGGCCCCGGGGACTTGTACTTCAAGTGTGGAGTCTATGCTGCGCCGCGAAATATCAGTTATTATATGGAATCAAGATGGAAGGATATCAAGATTTACAAGATGTGAGATTATTTTAGAAGGATATTAGCAATCTTGAAAAATGGATGATGGGAAAAGAATAACTATTGTTGGATAATAAAGTGTCAAATATGGATATAAGCTCTCTCATGATTTCATCTAAGAAATTCTAGCCCGACTCGAGTTTGGCTGAACCGAAGCTAATGGCATTCGTTGTACTTGCTATATAACTGGAGAGATGTGAAGCTAACCAAATGCATGTATATCCAACTCGATTCATTGGATGGGAATATATATAATGATATAATAAAGTAAAATATTAATATTATCATTTATGATCGGATGATATCCAATCTAGTTAAGTGATTACTCCACGTGGACAGTATCTTGTGATTACACTTGCCAATAGAAGATCCTAGCCAATCGATCCCGTGTCAAGCGTGTCAATTGATGATAGTTAGATATGGCCAAACTTGATTATAATAAAAATTTACTATTTTGACTGACAAGCACATCTCCTTGTATGACAAATGGATTCCTACTCCTTAATCACAATAGTAATTTATCCATCTTTCCAAGGGCTCATGTCATGTTACTTGAATAGGTATATATGCCTATGTGAATTGTGGAATGTTAGATCACACATGATGATATCAATGTTTGTTTCACTTTATTACATCATCATATTCTCACCCAACAATTTACAACACAGTTGAGTCTCTACAGACTCAAGTGGACTCAAGTGGCATGTAATCTCCTCTTAAAAGGGCTCGTCTTATGTTTCTAGAGTAGAGGTATACATACGATTACGTTAGTATTTCATTTTAATGGTTCTTAAGTGTTTAATTTTCTCATTTCTAGAAAAGAGCATATCAGGATCATAAACTAAGGCATTGCTCACTCAAAGAACATTATAAAGGATTTGTCAGGCTCTCAATCGAAAACAAATACTCAGCACTCTTATTATCCAATTCAAACAAATTTTCACACAATTTGACAGACCCTGGAAATATAAAATGTTAGTCATAACAAGTAACTCTAATCCAGGATAAAAAAAAAAGCTCATGCCCTGGTAACTTGTTATCCTCGATCTCTCCTCCTGTTATTTTGATTCTTACTCCTAATAATTTGAATCACAAATATCACAAATGATAGAAGTATAGTCGAACCAGCCACAATTGGAATACACATTTTACACCTTTTCCCCTCAGGCTTTTGCAATGGCTCCGCCTCCTGAGCCCTACTCGGCTCAGCTGGTTCGTGTTCTTCATCAGATTTCGCGTGTTCGTGTATATCATTTTCTTTCTCTTGATCGAGTTCTTGATCTTGTTGAACCTCGGTTGTTTGTTGGGTATCTTCAATTTTTTTCTGATTTTCCTCTTCATCCTTAGTCATTTTAGTTTCCAGGTCTTGCTCGTCGAGAGGTTCAGGATCAGGCTACAAGAAAAAAAAAATATAATATTAGTAACGAAAAACTACAAATACCTCCCGAAGGTTTGTTCCCAATATGAAAATTACAAATACTTCCCCAAGGTTTTTTCCAATTTTACAAACACCCCCTGACTGCAAATGGGATTTGTAATGAAATACCAAACATGAGGGAAGTGCTTGTAATTTTTTTATACTACAGGAAGTTTTTTGAAAACGAGCCGAGGCGAGAACACTAACCTTTTGAACATCCTCTGTATAAACACTCTCCGAAACAGGTTCCTCGACGCGTTTCTCTTCTACAGTTTCAACAATTTCTGAAACCATTTTATCAGGCTTATCGTCATCTCCGGTTTTATCTTTCCATTTTTCATCCTGAATGTGCAAAGTCCCTGATCCCTGTTTAACAAGCTCCTGTTTTTCCTTAATCTCCTCGATGGATGTCCCATGAATGCCTTTCACCTTCTTCGGCATTGTGATGGTTAAGGTTGATTCATCCTCGTTAAACGCCGCCGTGATCTTGTCCAAAATCACCCCCTCTGGAATTTTGAAAACTTTCTTGAATGACTTAGTCACCGTATCTTTCTTGTGCACTTGCCACGATATCATCACCGTTTCTTGCACCTGTTTTTCGCCGCTTATCGCGATCAATGTCCCGTCTTCGTTTATGTCGATCTTTATGTTCCTTCTCCTATAACCTGCAAAATTTTTAAAAATAGTTCATTTTTTTTTGCGTTTTTCTACAAAGTTCATACAGGAGAAAGAGGGCTATAGTTATTTTGTATAGTCGTCGCAGTTTCTTGATTTTGGAGTTACAAAAACTCCCCTTTGGACTTTTAAATTTTATCAACACAGACAAAATTGATTAAAAAAACTTTAAGAAGTTCATTAAAATTGGTGTCAGTTGGCTCTGTTAAATGATTATATAAAAGGGAAATTGTAAGGTGTGAGATAAGTCAAAGGGAGGTTTGTGTAATTTTAAAACTAAAGGGCTGATTTGCGTCGTTATACATAATTACAGAGAAAAAAGTTGTAATGATTTCATATAAATTTATAATTTATACACATCAAGAAACAATACCATCAAATGATCCGAAAAATTGAAGAACTGTAATATGGAGATTACAGGGAAAATTTCAAAACTATGCATAATTTTGAAACTAAAAGGGAAAATTTTGTGTAACTATAAATGATTACAGGGATCAAATTAGTTATAACTATTTCATATAAATTTTATGATCAAGAAACAAAACTGTTAAATGATCCAAAAAACCTTTGAGATGAGCATCGAGTACAAACATGGCTTCGGTTTCGCGGGACGTGAAAACAGGGCCGGACCGGTCTTTCGCGACCTGAAAACCCGATGTGAGCTCATCAGCTACTCTTGTGAGCTTGAATCCTAATTCCAGCTCCATTTTTTCGAAAATTTTCGATACAATTGAAAAAAAACATGGAAAATGGCAGTGTTCTTTAAGAGGCAAACCAACATAAGTGTGTTTGTGTACTAAAGCAAAGAACATATGCTTAGCTTTGCTTCATTAAGTTTGTGTTTATTAGCCTAGGCGGGAAGGTAAGTTCAAACATAAAGTAACACATTTTTTGCGTTTGCTTTGCTTGATTCCGAGGTATTCCAAATTTCCAATAGGCTGGCTAACGAGGATCCATCGTTCTTTTTAAAATTTTTGAGGACAAAATTGAATTTTTACAAAATATAAATTTTAAAAATTTCATAAGTTTTAAAGATTTTATCTAGGTCGTAATAAGTGATTTCAAATATATAAATAATATTATCTTTTTATAATAAGCTTGCTCTATTAGTTTTCAATATGTCCTTGACTAAAATCAAAAAAACAAAAGCATTTTGTGCAATAAATAATTCTTGAAATTATTTGATACTGAAATTCAGTTACAAAATTTTACATTACGTTTAATTTTATTTTGGTAAAGCAATTTTCAAGCCCAAAATAAACAAAACATTTTTCTAAAAAATATATATCCTTTTTTAAGATATGGCCAAGAAATGCTTTATTAATTAAAAACACATATTTATATTTTTCAGGCATTAATTCTATCATATATGTTTTGAAGTATTAAAGTTATTATAAAATTAAACTACGATCATTTTATGATACTGTAATTGAATTGAAATGATCGCCTCCATTTCATTCGTTGCGACCGTTCCACCGGACCATGTTGTCCAAGAGGGGAGGTGAAGCACATCATGTGACCAATCAATCTCTTGCAACAACTCCCAACTTTTCTGTTAGCAATTACAATCAATCAGTTTTCACAACCCCAATCCAATACTTGAAATCAACTTTCATGTCCATGCAGGATCTCAATCACTCACACACACACACGCACATAGGTGGCCCTATTTTTAGTACAGCTTGCTTTACAGGTGGGGTATCCCTCTTTTCAATAATAAAAGCTTAAGGTCCCAAAATGTGTAATATCCATGGCCACTTGCAATGTTACAACACAAAACAACTTTTAGCATTTAAGGCTGTGTATACTAGTCAGTGTTATTTACACCTAATAGCCAGAATAGCATGATGTTGTGGATAATTGTGCAGAGTGGGGTGCCCCGTGCTAATCTTGGCCTCTCAAACAATAGTCAATTCTAATATTAAAAATTGTTGCTGATTGTATATTTGCCAGCCAAGTTATTCGTGCACGATACTGTATCACGTTTATTGTTTTAAACTATAAAATATACTGAATCAGTGTCCTACTATGGTTAAAAATTGAATAGCAGGTCAACCCTTAATATCTATAATTTAAGAATTTTAGATATTAAAATTATTGGTGATGATACATTTGCTAGCTTAGTTGCCGTTGCACGATACCGTGTCACGTTTATTCCTCTCATTTTTGTTTTTTGATATGGTATTAAAGAATATAAGATATTTTTATGATATTTGGGAACAAATTGTACGTTAAATTTAGTTTGTTTATCTATATTATATTGTATGGTACAGAAATATATGATATTATAGTACCCATTTGATTTTGAGGATTTACCTATATTCATTTAGAATATGACCAACATGCCCTCTAAATGATAAATTTTATAAAGTAGGACTGAACCCAATATAGGCAAAAAGGTAAAATAACATTCAATCCAAATTAGTACAATATCCACTTTCTTCAATCTCATCTTCAAGGGTGAGACTCCCAAGTGTTGTAATAAATGGTAATATACCGGGCCACAAAGAATATTAAGAAGGTCCATATCATTGAATAAAACAAATCACATGAGAATAAAAAGGATCTCAATTATAATATTATAATGTATAATCATGAAACAAAAAACGCCCCTGAACTATTAAATATACTAAATTAGCGTCTTACTATGGTTAAGAAGGAATATCAGATTAGCTCTTAATATCAATAATTTCGGAATTGATTTGTTCCATTTGGTGGTTGGAGGGACGGAACACGATATTTGATATAATTTAGAAGTGCAAAGTGTGTAATTAACTCTTTACTTTTATGCCGGGCTATAGGAAAATTATGAGTGATTGGATGAAAATATTATGATATGTGTGTGTGTGTAGAGAGAGAGAGAGAGAGAGAGATGAGGTCCTTTCTATATCATTTGATTGATATATTCTCTACAACATAATGAATTTTTGGATGAGGATGCGATGAATTCCCAAAGTAAAATGCTCAAAATTTATCATATATAATTTAACTGTTCACATATGAGATATCCATCATGGTCGTGCCCTTGGATATTTTTAGCCAAATTAATATGAGTGGGGTCTATTTCCTATGTTGATAAAAGTTACTTTTTTATCATTAATTAAGCTTTCTTTTTTAGCAATATTTTAAGCTTAAAAACGTGACTATAAAAGCACCATTGTTGGGTAAGTCAATGACTCGTGGCTCTGCATTCTTCAAGCAATGAAAACAAGGAAAAGATATTGTTGATTTGCAACTTATTTTGAACAAGAATGAACACACACACACACACACGTGTGTGTGTGTGTATATATATATATATATAGATATGTATACCTACATACCTGTATTTCAAAAAAGGGAAACGTGGAGGCTAACAAGCAAATAATTTCTTGTTTAAGAGGGCTAACTACATCTTTCAAGAATCAAAATTCAGCAACATTATCAACAAAAAACTTGGGCTAGATCCAAAAACAAGGCCTTATCACTCTAAGATCATAAAATAAGGACAAAAATTTGAAAAAACAAAGCCATCTAGCCTGTTCTGTTTCACCGGTATCACCAATGATACATCAAAAAGCTCAAAAACGGCAAATCCTGCTAGAAAAAAATTAACATAGAAATAAACACAAACATTCACAGAGACAACACAAATTTACTCAGAAATTTCATTATACAAGAACAGAAGATGAAGTTACAGCATCAAGGCCAATGGAGAGTCCAACCTTTTTCTCTAATTTCTTTACACGATGATGATCATCATATGCTAAATGCAAGACTCAAACAAAAATTCATCAAACCAAAGTTTCCAAATTCCACCTACTCACCGCCACTCCGCAAGATCAAATTTTCTTGATATCATGAGCTATTAGCCCGTCCCATGGATTCGAGACCCTCAATTCTACTTCTCACAACGCGGTGGAACACATCTCTAACTTGTCGTTCTAACGGATCGAGCCCATCCTTTATAGCTCCATACACAATCCTCACTTCCTCAACTCTCTCTCTAACATCCCTCTCCTTCTCCTCACTCAAAGGGAACTCAACATTATCCATCAATTCATTCAAACACCGAACACATTTCTCAATCTCAAGAATCTCCTTCAAAAGCCCGCAAGCATTTTTCCGGTCCCTTTTCTTCGACTCCTCCAAGATCCTCTCATGGAGCAAGAGAATCGGCGGTGCCCACAGGAACTGCTTCATAACCAAAAAATGAGTCTGAAGCCCGCGATCCTGACATGGGATTGCAGCCACGAGAGCCCACATTACGAACAGAAGAACATAACTCATGCTAAAAACAGCCAAATTGAGCCCATTTGTTGCAATAATCTCATTAGCTTTTGGAGTAACTAAGTTGTTACCAATTTGTTGGAGCTGTTTAGCTGCTGACCAAGAACGTGAGACACTCCAAGAAAGTGACCTAAAATGGCCTAAAGATCTCTGCTCCCTCTGCAAATTATTACGCCCGAACGAACGGTTCCTATGCGCGAAACCTGTGCTGGATTCTTTCTCGTCGAGCATTCCAATGGCTAAATCGATGAGGGCCTTTTTGGAACGACGAAAATGCCCTTCTCCAATGCTCCTCTGATTATCCAATGCACACAGAACAATTTCCAGCTGCTTTTGCATCTGTCTGATCTGATCAATCCCGTCACGAATCGCATTGCAAACATCTAAACCTTTCACACTCCTCTCAAAATACTCTGAAAGGTACTTTTCCACTGGGGGCTTATTTAAATTGCCCTTGTTGTTAAAGATAATTACTTTGAATTCCTCTTGGCAACAGAGGAATGTGTCCAGGAGCTTTCGGAGCCAAGAGATGGAAAGCAGCTCGTCATTGTCTGCGGCTGCTAAATCGTGAAAGCGAGTGGCGATTTGTCTCTGGAAAGCTTCTAACTCGATTTCTTGGCTCGTCGTGGCCCCGTGAGTCGACTCCATTGAGTGAATGTGATGATCACGGAGCCTGTTCAAAATAGAGAATCCAAATGATGAAGAGGATGGTGATGGTGATGATGATGATGATGTTTCTTGAAAATCTGTTGCTGGCATTTCTCAGCTTGAATTAAAAGAGAAAAATAAAATGATCAAGAAAAGAACTGGGAATTCAGAATCAAAGCCCAATTACTCTTGAAAAATGGGGAAAAGAACACTACAATATTGCCATGAATTTTTTTTCATCAAATACAATAGGTATAAATGAAGATTTTAAACCAAAACTAGGAAAACCCAGAAGAAGAACAACTAGATTCAAGAATTATGACTACAAATGCACAAAGGGTTGCTCAATTTCCCGAAAAACAAGTCCCAAGAACAGAAACCCACATAATATTTCCGGTCAAGAACGAGAAAAGGAGTGAAATTGAGCGTCTAAAAGTATTTCAAAGGAGTGTGTGAGAGGAGAACGAAATGGTTTTTTGAAACCCTAATGAGGAAGAGGGAGGGCTTATATTGGGGGTTGATTTGGATTTTGGACCGCGTATTAACGAACAATTAAGGTTTGATTTGATGGGAACAGGGTGAACTTTTCTGGTCACATAGACAATGTTTTATTATTACAAGATTTTTTTTTTCTCTTTTCACTTTTGGGAAGTGTTTTAGAATTATTGGGGCAAAAACAGAAATATTTGGGGAGAAGAAGTGGGGGAAAAAAAAAGGAAATTGAAATGGAATAGGCTTAAAAAGGAGGGCATTGTGGAAAATTGCTTACACGCCACAAACACGAATTGGACACGCCTTCAATTCGATCCTAACTACCGGGCGTGGGACACAAACTTATATTTACACTTGTAGTCCCCGAAATTTTTTCAATTTGCTATGTAATCCAATTAGATTTCAAGAAAAATCAAATCTTTGATCATTTTCCTTTTCTTTTTCTTTCTTTCCTTTTTTATTTAGAATTTTTAATTATTTTCAACTCACGGATGAGAGGGGACCTAAATTTGGTTCCAAATCTCTCTCTCTCTCTCTCCCTCTCTCTCTCTCTTGTTTGAACAACGTAATTTTCAATTTACTAACAAACTAATTCGGATTCAAAGTAGAACAATGTAGTTATAATTTAAATGGGAATTATTATTAGTATTCCCTTTCACTTTATAATTTTTATTTATAGGCCAATATACCCTTTTAATTTTTAAATATTAATTTAATTTGATTTATTGAACAAAAAGCCCTAATAGTCTATTATTCACTTTCATACATTCAAGAATATTATTCTTCGTCATCTTCTTTTTGGCTTTCATGACGATAACTTCAGAATTGTTATTCAACTTCTTATTTTGACGGTGACCTGACAAACAATTTTGTTCTAATATTATTGTCTTTTGTGCAATATTTTGTCCATATTTTACATTATATTTTTTTTACTTTTTTGTGAAATTAATTTTAGTTACTTGAAAATGGAGGCGAATAATATTTTAGAAGATTTAATAGTGATTTTTAAGTTGGAGGAGAAAATAAAGCTTGTGAATACCAAGAGTACCGAGCATATTTAAAATATTTACCATTCTTACAACCCATCTAATAACAACAAATGTATTTATTTCTTTTTCATACTTTTTATATTATTTCATTAAGTTTTTTACTCACACTTTAATTTCAGTATACATACATTTATGTACTATAATTTTTCCCTTAATGTGCAAATTATTCTATTAATGATATATTGTAGGAATACTACATGGAGCAAACCAGTTGGTGCAAACTTTGAATAAGATATCATGCCTTAAAGATTATAGTAATGAAACTCATCTTTCTTTTTTTTTTATTATTATTTTGTAAGACTTTTTGTTTATTTGAAGTTAGATAAGGTTGAAGAGAAATAGAATTAATGGGGATATACAATTTATTTCTTTTCACCTAATATTTTGCGTATTTAAATATTAGCAGAAATGGACAATATCTTTTGATTTCTTTATCACCCAACTTTTTTATATATTTAACTTGTTTTCTTCTATTTCATAGTTTCGTAATATTTTAGAAGTTTCATGTATGATTTGAAAATTTTTGTTAGTAATATATTTTTTGCATTAAGTGGGACAAAAAAGAAAGATAGAACAAAAAATTAAAGAGTTTACATTAAGGTCGTGATCTCGTGTGTTTTTTATAACCAAAATGTGAAAATTATTAACCACAAAAAGAAGTATATGCCATTGAAATTAATAAAAATAGTGTTCTAAAGATGAGTGGGGCAATTTAGTCAATTTTTCAATACAAAAAATAAAGATGGAGTGCCAATAACAATTCCCAATTTAAATCGAAAATTCTACTACAACGGTGCTTCAATAGTCACATTCAAGTAAATAATTTGTTGTGTTGATCATCTATTTTCTATTTTTTTTTATAGCAGCATAAATTGCTAAATCCCTTAAACAATGCCCAAAATTTGAATTCTTGAGTTGTAAATAGAATAATTGAATTTTAAAAAAAATCACTCCATAATGTCCAGATTCGAATTAGTCGATTGATTAGTCAAAATCGGGTGGCTAAGACGCTAAAAGAAGAAAAGAAGAGAACAAAAAAGGGAGAATTTATGGAAGAAAGTCCATGGATGGACCACAAGTGAAGAAGTTATTGAGTTGATGTCAAGAGGCGGAGGTCAATGGGTGCCCCAATAGACCGAGGGTGAGCTGGGTCGTGGGTAGAGACTTACATTATTATTGTTGTTGTTATTATTATTGTTGTTGTAAACTTAGAAGACTTATTAATAGTATTTTCAGACTTTCTCGCCTCCGTAGAGACGCTGGTGACTTTTGGATGATCTTGAAATTTTAATCTATTTTAGATCTAAATCTAGATACAACGCCAACTAGCAACAATACAAGAAACAACCACTTTTAAATGGAAAATTTGTGATGAAGATATTTTATCACAAATTTAAAATATTTATGATGAATTAATGATAAAATTCAATACAAATAGAATTAAAGAAACAATCATTGATCAATGTATTTTACTAACAAAATTACTATAGATGAAATCCGTCACAAATCTAAATTCATAATACATTGATTTTTCGCTAACAGGATGCATTTTTATAATGCACCATATATCTACCCATTATATACCGATTTCATTCTGTTGTGAATTATAATCATTATAATCATCGTAAAAGTTGAAATTCTATTTAATTAAGAACTATCACAATATTACATTGAATAGAAATAGAATCAATATGAAATTTTCACATCGTCCCAATTGCAAATAAGATATTTATAGATATCATTGGCTTATAATTGTTGTATATTGAACAAATACATATTTTAAAACGCAATTGGTTATAGATAATTCATTGTAGTTAAATTTCATATATGATCTTAATTAGTTGATTAGAACCATTAACAATCTCGGATTATGTGTCTTTTTATAGTGTGCTAAGCAACCTCTTGAAACTTTTTACTTTTGTAACTTTTTCTACAGTGCCAAGGTTCAAAGTTTAATTAACCAATATTTTTCTTTACAATAAATGAAATAAGTAAAAATAAGACTTTGCCCTTGACTTTTGTCAGGGATAAATTATTATTATTATTATTATTATTATTTTATTTTTTTATGATTATTATTTTTTTTTGTCTTAGCCACCCGATTCCGATCCATTGGTCGACTAATCCGAATCGGGTACTGCAGAGGCCCATTATGGGGGCGACCCTCCCAATCCAGTTATTCCATTCACAACACCAGGATTCAAACCAGGATTATTGTTATTATTATTACAAATTAAATTATTGTATTTATTCAAATCACCCTTGTTTTGCTTAATAAAAAGGTAGAACATTACTGAGTACCAATTTGTTTAAATTATATACATTATTGTGACTAAAAACAAATTCGTTGGCCATGATATGTTAATTAGAAAATTAAACATATAATAAGGGTTCCATGTGTGGTTTGCTTCACCCAAGAGGACGTTATAGATAAAATCCATGAACTGTTAAACAGCTGCAAATCTAAGTGCAATTAGAAATAATTAAAAGCTGTATGTATAGATTAATTAACTAATTAATTGTTGGTTTAAGTACTGCAACAGCAATAAACTGAAAAATAAATGAGTTTAGGGTGTGATTTGAGCAGAAATGTGAAACAAAACCAGATTATCAATCCTAATCTTGCAATTAGGTTTAATTTTTCTTAGTTTGGTTTATTTGGTTAAGTCTCTCCCATTTTTTTCCCCCCTCTTTTCTCTAACCATAACAACTGAATCACTGCGATCCCTTTTATGATAATGCAATTGACACATAAAATTATTCTACTTTGTTGTTCATGCAGACAGACACACACACACACACACACACACACACACACATATATATATATATATATATTGTGTAGTAGTAAATGTTTGTAGGAAAATTATTTTCTTTTTCTTCAAGAAAAATTAGTCAACTGCATCACTATTACACCAATTTTTCGTGGCCGAACCCAGTGCAGACAAAGCTTCAGTAAAAAACAATTGAGATCAACAGAGAAAATTACGGAAAAAAAATAATGCTTAATTGAACATGCAATTCATTCTAGCTAGTACAAATTCCATTTCGGGTCCATAAACATCAATCCAAATCTCCTATAATATTTTTCATGTAATTTTTTTCGTTACACTCGTAAATACATATCATGTGTATAGTCAAGTAGTCAAGATCAAGGTCAAGATCGAGAAAAATTTATGGTAAGAAAATATATATATATATACGTAAATTATCTTTCGTGATCTCAACCGTTCATCTATAAATATGACGTGCATTAATAAGTGTAACGAAAAACGTTACAGAAATTCCGAACTGCATGAATGTGTATAGCTTAGGAAATTGCAACTATTTGGCTTATTCCACACCTGCGATTGCGTGGTACAATGTGATTAGAATATGTCATTACCCAAAGAAACATGGTTATATCATTCATCAATAAAGTTGATTCTGTAGTTGTGTATATAAACAACATGATTCTATTAAATTATTATTATTAGTGAACAAGTGGGATTTGGCTAAGAGATGTTAAGGCCTAAAGTTTCAACTTTCACCTATACACACGTCATGCCTCGAACCAAATTTATTGGCGGAAGAAAATAATAATAATAATAAATCCCTCTTATTTTATTAGTCGCTAGAGAAAGAGCAAAAAAAATTATATTTTAAAAGCAAATTAACATAATGAATAATATTATCACTTTTCAGGATTATAATTTTAACCTTTTAAGAAAAATCCACGCAATATGACAGCGATATATGATTAGCATTGTTTCAATTATTTCTATAAGTTTCTTCTCGCTCCACTCTTATTTACGACCTCGTTTGGATAGACTATTAAAAAAAAATACACTTCTCGAACTTTACTTTTTTATAGTATAGTTCTTTCTTCTATTAAATCAAACAATTTTATGTTTGGATACATTTACTAAAAATACTTTAAAATGTACTTTTATTTGAAATTATTCTGCATTAACTTCTGAAAAAAAAATCCACTTTTAGGCTTCTTTTCTTGCTTCTGCTTTTTTAAACAATCCTTGACAGACACAATTTTTCTTACACTAAATTTTTACCAAAAAATAGGGGTTTGTTTTCTGAAAAATATACCCATGCAAGACTCTATAATCCTTGTAGCTATCAAAACCTTCTTGTTGGCATGTCCTTATCAAACATCTATGAATAAAGAAAACCAATACACAATTTTCCTGCCAGTTTTGAATTAAATGGGCTTTTATTTGGAGGTTAAAATGTTGATATCAAATATTAATGAAGTGACAAAACTAAGGTTGACCCTTAGACCAAATATCCAAAACTAATCTTTAATGCCATCTAATTATTACTTAGCTTATGACAACCCAAGCCAGTCTTCATTTTAATCACAAATATGACCTTGAATATTTCAAATTCACATAATCAACCCCTTTGGAAATAGAGGAAATAAATCATATAATAAAGTAGGGTTTATTTCTGTACTTTGAATAGAGATACTTGACTAACTTCTACATTTGTCAACTAATTGCAGCTCATTTCTCTATTTATTATTTATTTAAGACCATTTTGATGTTAATATATCCATATCCTAATGCCTAGATAGTGCCCACATACCAAAAAACGATGAAGCAAAACCCTGTTTTGGAATAGCCCTGATTTCAAATCCAAGGTTTCCAAACTAGTGCCGGCTCTTCGGCCTAATCAACATCTATATCACCTTTAAAAGCGTGGGAAGTTAACATCAAGGGTTTGAACCATGATGAGTGTGTATTTGTGGGTAGTGTGTGTGTGTGTGCATATTATCCGGAAAAAAAAAAAAAACACTCTAAATCTTAATCTTCAAATTTTATACATGATATAATAGAGCCAGATGAAGCTATCTGCTTATACGAATAAGCTTCTATTTGAATGATCTCAAGGTTTCTGAATTATATATATATTAGTATTTGAAATCAGGGTTTAACTCATTTTCAACCCAAAAGGATTAGGGAGGTGAGACAAAGCTACTCTCGTGGCATCACGTGTCCAGAGAGGGGATTGAGTTCGTGGTCCGGGCTCCCCGTATTCTAATGAGGAATACGGGGGCCTTGCCCCCTTCCTCAATCATGGTCTCGCCCTTACCCCATTCATTCGCTGCTCTCATGAATGAGTTTATCTGTCGATACTATTAATAAAGCACTAAAGAGACACAGGCTTCTAAACAGTAAAAGAACAAATTTGTTTGGGGACTATCATTTATGCCCTCAGAAGTCACAACTTGTAAATTATGACCACATAGGTCTGTGGTAACATATGGTTATTCCAACAGAGCCAGTCCCACACCAATACAGCAACAGGATGTTAAATTGCATATAACAACGACGACCACGACAACAACATCAACAACAACAATGGCAACAATAATGTTGAGATTATCAAAGAACAGTATAGCTGATCTGATGAGGGAGGCTCTTGATGGAAACCAAAGCTACCACAATTACTATTGACTGTATACCATCATCGGGCGTCAAAAGCACACTCGTCTCGTGCTATATTCTACTAAAACCCGAAAATCAGGTTCAATTACTATTCAAAAGTCCAAAGAAGTATCAGTTGTCAATATGAAAAGGTCATCAACAAAGTTAGGGATGATCCACAAAGATGCCAACCAAAGCCCTCGGGTCGTTTTTAATTTTGAAATAGTAATCTGCAGTAAGGCTACTAGCCAAAGCACTCACACACACACACACACAGAGATGTAGAGAAAGTAAAGATCATGCAATCAATTCATACCACTAGAACGAGCATAAGTAAGAATGAGAAAATTAAAACTAAGCCAATCATTAACCGAAGGAATAGGTGCATATTCCCCAGATCATCCACATTTTTTCTTTAGTAAAGTTCCATAATGAGATCAGAGTCAACCAACCACATGATCAATTTTTCCCATCACGGTAAACTGGAAACACATAATATCTAAGTTTCCACTTCCCAATTCCCCAAACGGCTAATTAATCAGAAATCCTAAGCTCCCACATCTTTATATCCCCTTCCATGACTTCTTAATACATTCCTAAAATGCTAAAAGGTACTAGTTTTCAATGTTGCAATAAAATTTACGGAGAAATGTGAACTCAGTTCTTACTTAGTCAGTGAAGGACGCATTTTTAGAATTCAAAGGAATAGGAAATTGAGACATTGAGAGTACAAACTGCCAAAACTACCATATGCACATACAATTATACCTAATTAGTTTTGCATTCTACCAACGAACCAAAGAAAAGCATAAGCTAGACATTCAAATATGAAGCCCTTGGATCGCACAGCTCTGACAATTTTATCAAGACAAATATATAGATAAACAAGAACAATGCAAAGGAAATACAAACAATACATAGATGAATTTCATAATATTTGCAGGATAAAATCGGCAGCCAGTGGAAATGTGAAATATAATTTTTGTATAACACATAAAGGCCTTTAAATAAACTCAAGCAAGAATCTCTCAAACTAGTAATTACCACCACAGGCCTCTTATCCACTGCCACAATAAGCTGAATATGCTTGTTTTGGATGCGAGTTGCCAATTTTGATTGACATCACTCATCATCTTCATCACTTCCATACAACTGGCACAAAGATTGTAATCCACTGCTGGTAACAGCTTTGGATTCTCCCTCTTGCTTTTCTATCTCAGCCTTACCAGCTCCAACTTCTGTATGCTGCTTTCCTGCCTCCTCCTTCCTCCCCTTGTTCCCATCTCCAGCTGATTTCTTGACTATAGAAACCGTGACAGACGGAGTCTTGAAAATATACTTCCCATTATCCGAAGCTCCACGAACATTGCCATTAGGCCCATTCCTGTTCGAGCTGTCACCGACATTGCCATTGGTTAAAGCATCGGTCGGCTTGGATGAATGCCCTTCCGTCACCTTTGTCCTCTTCGATGGACCAGCTTCGAACTCATCATCATCATCTTCTATATCATCATCGTCAATCCTTCTAATGACAGCAGGCTCTCTCCGACCCTGAAACACCGATTTTATCAGTTCTTCATCCTCTTCCTCCAACCTCCTCTCCTTCTGCTCGTTCGACCGCTGAAGAGCTTCCAGCATTGCATCCACGCTCACAGTCGCATGTCTGGACCTCATGGACTTCATCTCATCCAATGTAGCCATGATATCCATTTCCCTCTTCGAATCCAAAGTTCTATTCTCCAAAGATTTCATCGCATCCCCCATCTCCTCAGCGCTTCTTTTCTTTTTCTCCTCCTCCGTCGCCTCATCCTCCGCCCGCCAAGGCTCGAAATTCCTCGTCGCACCCGACTCGACAACATAATCGGAGTTCTGAGGATCCGTCTTGAAAGTTATCTCAGCCGAGCATTTAGTACACTTAAAATAAAACCTGAAAACCTGAATCCCCAAATAAGTCTCCCCCACGACGTCCTCCTTGCGGGAATTGAATTTCGTCCCCTTGTATATATAGTTCCCGCAAGTCCCACATCGGATACTCATCGGCAACATCATACGCACTTTCATCTGCTGGTTCTTCGGCTGCCTCCGTCGCGGGATCTTCGCCGGATCGAAGTCCGGCGGGTAGTATTTGTTCAGAACTTTCCGTTCTCCCATCTTTCTCTCTCTCCTTCTGTCTACTCAATCGAACCCAGAAACGGAATCAAGAAAATATGAAACCTAAATCGCGAATTTCTCAGCGGATGAATAAAAGAAATCTGAACAACGAAAAATTATCAGCGGCAGAGCTAGGGTTTCGCTGTTAGGTTTTGATGGGAAAATTGGGGAAAATTTTCGAGCTAAATGCACATATTCCCCTGTGTTATTCTAAACCAGCAAAAAGAAACCTGTATAATTTTAATTATCAAATATAACCTTATGAAAAAAGTAAAGTACCTAATTTGCCCTTGCACATATACTCAGAAAACCATGGAATTATTGAAAGAAAATGGGAACAGATCAGATTTATTCTTAATTCAATATTATACATGCGTGTAAATTAGTATCTTAAGATAAATGGGATTAATTTAATTCATTTCATAGGGTTTATGATGTTAGTTAAAATATTATAGGGTTTTATTTGACAATTAAACAAAATTCGAAATCCGTAAGAAAAATCCAACCCTAATAATAATTTTAAAAAAATTGAATTTTCAATTGAGATTTAGTAACCCATAAAAAAAAAATCATCCCTTATGTAGAAAAATAAAATTCAAGAAACTATAAAAGTATGTTAGCATATGCATGATAAGTATGCATTATTTTGTTTAAAAAAATCTTAAGAAATTAAAATTAGTGTATTATTACATATAATACGTTACCTATTATATCCAATTACAAATTTGCTTACTAATTTTACGTATATTATTTCCTATTACAAATTTGTTTACTAATTTTATATACATAAGATTATTAAAGTTGTGATTCGAATTTTTAACGACTGGACCACTTATCTCCATATTCTATCAACTTATTTTCGGGTCATATGTGATTCAAAATAAACAGCCCGATATAAAAGTAAAGAAGTAAGTATGCTAAGGAATGGAATTCCAAATTCAATATTATTTTTTATTAAATTAATAATATTAGATCACTTTTTAAACCGATGTTATTATTATTGATAGTATTGATACATCACTCGGGATTGCTTTTCTTATACATCACTCGAATCAATATACACTACAAAATGAATGACAAATCAAGATGTCGAGATTGCATCCACAAGACACTGACTCCAGGTCAAGGCTACTGGCATTCTGTTTGATAAAGTTATATAAATGCAAAAGAGAGCATATGAGATACAATCAGTAAGTACAAAGCAACTGCACCATAACTTAGTTGAAAAGCAGTGAACCCTTCAAATCATTCTGTTTCGAGAACATGTAAAAGAAGCATGTTTTGACTCAAAAAGCAGTTCAAGTTTCGGTGCGACTACAACTAGAGGCGAGAGCAAGTAGCACTTTTCTTGGAAAAAAGATAGACATCATGAAAGATTCCATAAGGTCTGAAATAGTTGATGCAAACATCTGACAGATATTTCTCAACATGTCTAAAAGAAGCAGGGCCTCACATTTCCAGGAGCGACACCAATAACAACATCGCTCTTTTCCAGAGTTGCAGCTGACGACAGACAGACAAGTTTATCAATGCTCTGCATATTTTATGAGGAAGAAGTAAATGAGCAGCAGTCACTTAGCAACATAGAAAATCAGTTTCTGCATTTCTAATGCCCTTAAACATGCAAAGAGATATCCCCCATTTATGTAATTCTAATTTCTAGTACTACGAAGAGACACGAGTACTACTGTACCACAACTACTACATGCAAGCATAAAGTTGCAACCTCCGATTTTTTTCACTACTTCATTCTCGTTTTACAAGAACATTTGGCTGAAAGATTATGCAACAAATTACACTTAACATGTAGTATATCGATAGGAAAAGTGTATTATATTTCCAACTTTAGAAATCAAAAACCCAGTAGTGAAATGGATGCCAAAATAAACATGAAATCAAACAAAGCCTAAAATCTCATTAATAATGACCACGATCAATAGCTAGTAGGAATTAAACCACAACAGACTTACCATTGGCATATTGTACCCGCATTGACCTGAAAATTGAAAACATAGCACAGTCACATGTAGCTAATGCAAGATATAAGATAATTCAACATAGAGAACCAACATATAGACTGGTCTTACTTTGCGATGTTTCATAGAAAGCCAGAACACCTCAGATATTGGATTCCTATTTTTAAAATAACAACCAACTTGGGGCACTAAGGCTGATTTGTAACGGAATACATGTCCCCTACCATCCAGTTAGGTTATGCAAGAGAAGCATACATAACATAAGACTTCTCTTGACAATAAGATTGAACACAAAGTGACTAAAAATGGAATTCATGCATCTTTTTATTTATTTATTTATTACCAATAGTCCATTGAGACTGCAACCAAATGATGTACTCAAATCACTAAAGTTACTGCAGAAGACTTTATCAAGAATCTATGGGCCACTGAGACAGATTCGGCAAGATAGTCCTACGAAAGGGAATGGCCTAATCAATGGTTTGGAACTGGCTCCAGGCGTGATTAATAAATTAGTGTTTGCCATGACAAGAGTACTAGTTTAACAACTCACACAGTAACTGCATATCTGGAAGCTTTACAAGAAGAATCATAGAACTGATTAACACTCTGAAGGACTAACTGAAAAACCATAAGTGAAAAAAAGAAGAAGAAAAATTCAGATTGAGCTATTATTGAAAATTTAATTCTTCCTATATGCAAATTATTTGTTGGTGAAGATGAAGCCAAACGATCTTCAAAAGTCAGCAAACAGTTATTTCATCTAGGATTTCACCATATAATTAGCGCAGACAACAGCACAAACAATTCTAATATAAGAATCAGCCACAGCAATGTCATTATCTCACAGCCTTTACCCATTACCCTCAAGCAATGACATGACGTGAAATATTAAGACAGAATCATAAAGCTAGTTAGAGTATGAAATCAAGAAAGCTTACCAACAACGTCCTGGATAACACTCTTTTCCAGCTGGAATCCATTTCCAAGCATTTCATAAAGAAATTCTTCAATGTCACTGTCCATGGTTTCACCTCGAGACGTGGATGCTAATTCCTATTTCTAATCCCAGATTTCGTAGACTGGAAAGTCATCTGAATTTAGCTTCAATGGTTTTGACTTCTCATTCAATCCATTTGATTGAGGTCTAGATGCAATGTAATTCTTTCCAATCACGTTAGACGCAGTTCCCATAGATGCCGAACACTTTTTTGAGCATTATCCGAGATGCTACTGGATGAACATCCAGAAGATGCACTAGTTGTGTTTCCTTCATCATCCTGTGATTTGGACAAAGAAGTTCCAGAGGTCCTTCACTTCATCATCCAGAAGTTTCGACCTGTTTCACAGTAGGCCGAAGCTATGTCCTCTAGCGAAACACCGGAACCAAAAGCTTCAAGCAATTTTTTCAAATTCTTCTGGTCATCATCAGTATATGAAGAACTTGAAGGTAGTAATTCAACTTTTTTCCTTCACGTGAAAGAAGGGAGGGGGGGGGGGGGGGCGCTCGTCAGGAAAATTTTAATCCAAAGTGGAACACATCATAACAAATTCAATGAGAGATGCATTCCAAATTCATTATCTATATTTCAGAAGAAACCACACTAGCAAAAGGTATGGCAGAAAGTAACTAACTCTGAATGCGCTAGAAAATGATTTGTAGCCCATAGAAAATATATGGCTAAACAGAAATGGAAAACAAACATCATAGTCTGCAGGAATCTAAGACTATTAGCAGGAGCCATGAGTTTATGTCTCCAAAATAATCCATACAATAAATGCAAATTTTAACAACTTCTCTGATCTTGATAGAGATACTTTCCTTTAAAGACAGATAATCAACCAATAAAACCTCGCAAAACTCAACTAATTAGAGAAGTTTCAGAAATAGAGGCCTCATAGAGATTCATTTAAAAGCTATTTAATAATCTTGTTTCTAGTCCACTACCTTGACTTCGGGACAAGATGAGCACAAACATCAATGTAGAAAATCCTTTGCTAATACAAACAGTATCCTCAGAATAAACTGCAGAAAGTCTTTACTAATTGCCTTTAATATTATAAAAGAAAGAGAGAAACTGTCACATGATAAATTGGAAAAACTGCATCTATAATCTGGACTAATTCTGATTACACCAAATTGAAGCCTAAACATCATCAACATTGTACTGTTTAATGACACTCAGCACTGCATTTAAGATCTGCAAATTGCTCATTTCCAATAGAGATGACAAAAGCATGCTTTCTGCCACACTAAAGGGAAAAAGGGGTATGATTCCATACTGCCAGAAAATCTAAAGATTCAAATAATGAAAATAAATAAGAGTAAGTGAATAACAAAAAAAAGAAAAAAAGAAAAACAGAGGAGAGCCAGCAAAGAAAAACATATAGGTATATGCACTTGACTGAAGTTTAGATTAAAACATGAAGACATACTTAGAAATTTAATAAAGCAGAATGCTGGTTTCTAATTTATTACATACAAATCAGATCAAACCAGGACATTAAAGGAAGGAAAAACACCCTGTTCTAATTAAATTTAAACACATAAAAATGTGCTGTGGTGTATCTGCTTAAAAAGAGCGCATTCCAGCACACAGGATTCCAAGCCCACTTAGAACCGGGAACCATGTGTTTTGCCTCAAGCACAACATATCAAATGTGTGTGAGTATGAAAACAACAGGTAACCAATTTCCGGGACACCATAGCTTTTGTCGTTTTGGTAAAAGAAAATCCATCGACCTTGATAACATCATAAATTCCATTTATTGAGTGCGGAAAATAAAGGTCTTGTATGAGTTAAAAAAACCTTTTAAATTTTTTTTCATTTGCATTCACACCAGCAACACAAACAGGGCGAGTTCAATAGAATGGGAACTCTAAATATCCAAAGCACAATTCTTCATGCTTAAAAATCCAAACAAGTTCAACATTACGTCACGAAGATGAACCCCTATTCTTTCTGAAATAGCAAGCAGAAACAATGCACTGTTGCATCATTTTTTAGAATCAACTGCAGCTGAACATGATAATCAAGATGCTAGATTGTGCCAACTCAAATTTGTATCCTGAAAGCCAGTAATATAAAGTGTATAGTGACATTATTGTTCAAAATGAAATTAATTGCTTAGATCCTCTCCTGGTTGTCACCATGAATATCTTTCTAATCAGAAATACTTAAAAAATTAACAGACATCAGTAGTTATCAACCACACCAAAACTTTTGAGCGTGATAATTTAAAACATGAAAATTTCCACTTTTCTGTACTCTAAACTTATTATGAGTCAAGAATACCATGATATACAAATGAAAACAAGAATGCTCATAGAGTAGTGTAATCAAACCACCCAATGAGTGCAAAAGCAGATCTTCCGATTTCCTAGTATGAGATTTATGGGACCCAGAAAGCTACTCAATCTGCCGTTTCCCATTTTTTAAATTCATTAAAAACAATGAACTTAACATCATCCATAAGTCCTGAACTACACTCTCTACCCGGAGTCTTTATAATTACAAGAACTGGGGCAAAGAATCAGAACCTAGCGTCCAATCCCAATACTGAAAATTCCAAAATCAAATGAAATATCCCATACACCAACTACATTCTTCAACTCCCAATTTCTCAAAGTAATAACTTCAGGTAATAACTTCATAACACAGCCAACGCAAAATCAATTCAGATTTCATCGCAGTCGACTTCATACACTGGATAGCGCCTTAAAGGACGGAGACAACGATTTGTCGAAGACATTATGCAACTTTTTTTCACAAAATTCAGCATCATAACACAGAAACAAGATCATCAGTTAAAGAACTACTCGACACATAACGATAGATCAAGCACCCCACCTTGAAGAAGGGAGGTGAAAAGGTCCTGCAACTGCGAGTATCTTGCAAGCAGGGAAATTTTACTAGGGGCCATATTTGAGCTTCCTTGTCGATATGCATGCAGACACAGGTAACTGTAACCATATATATATAATCAGAAAAAAAAAAATCAATTCGAATATTCATAAAAGCTGCCGCAAATTGAGATTCAAATTCTTCAATTCAACTGACACCCTTGAAAGTGGTAGAAATCATTGTCCCAAATCATACATAGAGTGCCGTTTGCATAAAAAACGTCGTTCAAAAAAATACTTTTTTTTAAATCCATCCAAACATGCCCATAAATGCCCATGGCATGAACTATCCATCAATCAATCAATTGCAAGAGGTACGCCTTACAATGCTCAAACAATTGCGACATGAATAGATGCTAAAAAAGTCGGATAGAAAATGATAAATATTACATGGAGTGATGAGATCTCTTCCACGTCTATTTGGATACAAAATGGGTATCGAAATGCACGAACTAGGAATTAGTATCAGTATCTGAATCCGAGTCGGACTCCACATCCAAGTGCGACATGAGAGGATTTAGTCTGTTTGTATTTGCTTCCAAAGGTGGAAGAAGTCCCTCATCATCACCGTCACTTTCATCATCCTGTTGAGAAGTATGGGACTGTAGATCTTGCTTCGAGCTCTCCTGGGACATGGATTTGAAAAACTCTGGCCTGTTGATCAGGTGTACAAGTTGATCAGTTCGTAACAATTGCAGACTTTGCATGGCATTGTGATGACCACAGAAGGGACACAACCGAACCTCGTTTTGAGGAGGAAGACTATCATCAACTAAATTGTACTTTCATCGCATAGCGAACTCAGGCTAAAAAACTAGTACTTACCATTCTGAAGATTTTTGAAGCAGACGAACTTGCTCATGGTAAAGTACTTGCGTAACAATCCCTGCCACCTTTCTACCAGATTCGACCGCCCCTTCTCTCCCACTTTCATCAACCACTACAAAGTTCCCTATTTACAACAAAACAGGATATATAAAATTAAAACCTTTTTATCATCTATGGCATTCAACCGTAGTTGTAGCTTCAAAAAAGGTAACGAACTTCTAGAAATAGCTTAGGCATTTCACGTATGAGTTAGAAGTATTGGGGGCAATATAATACAAGACCATGGATATTGAATGCTTAAAAACCTCAACATCAATATATACGACACACTGATACATTCATGGGGTATTACCTCGTTTGATCCACATGCTTTTCTGGAATTTGGCTGGAAATATTGCTATTAATTTCTGTCCTTTCGCATCCATTACCTTCACAAACAGAGCAACAAGCAGTATAATAACCCCTTCAACTTAATGCTCAGGACAGACAGAAAAAAAATGTCTTATACCTCTATAAGATTAGAGCCCCTCAGATCCACAACCTGCATTACGGTTTGTCCTTGTTGAAGAGGGACCATCTCATCCCCGACTGCCCTCTTCAGATTCTTCCTTCCTCCTCTCATGTCTTGTTAAGTTACGTTCTCTTCTTCTGCAATATAAATCAAAATAAAATAGCGATAAATGCCTCGAACAAAGCCCCAACGAGTCCGCAGAACGGCATGCCCCATCAACAGCAAAAATCCCGAAGTTTATTCTAGTTAAAAAGGGCTTCTAAAGCATCATAAAGTTCATTCGGCGCGCTCTGGCCTCTTGCGATTTTAATGTTCTTCCCTGGACCGCTGGAGTGGACGCCTTCAAATTTCGGAAAATTTGTTCATCCGACCTTTCAAGTTTTTTTTTAATTTAATAGCCCTCAATTTTTTTTCCCTTTTTTTTTAAGTTAAATATCCGATGTGGCATAATTTAAAGGTCAATAAAGTGAACTAAAAACTTCAGGATTGGACGGGGGTCGATTTGTAAATAAATAATTTTATAATTTATACTATATCGATCACTCGATCGTCTATATGTGTTGCTTAATCGATCAAAACATGTCGCTTAATCGATCACAACATGTCGATTAATCGATCACAACATGTCGCTTGATCGATTAAGATATGTCGCTTAATCGATCCAAAAAAGTCGATTAATCGATCTTAATATGTCGATTAATCGATTATCGTATATCGCTTCATCGATCTTCATATATCGATTGATCGATCATATGATATCGATTGATCGATCATAGCGTATCATCATAATAGACACCGCGCGGTACACTTTCTTAGTTCCTTCTCAAAGACGCTTCACATTCCTCCTTCCTCATCTCTTCTCTTCCTTCTCATCTCAGTTGGAATCCATTTGAGAACTCAAGAAAATCGTCGTGAAACCCTGATAAAATCCCAAAAAATTTAATTCTCCCCTCTTTGTCTCGTCGATTTCCCAAAAAAAATCCCTTGAAAACTTTAATCACGTTTACACTTTACTACAAGACCTGTTAAAAATGGAAGAAAGGAAAGACCAACAAATCGATGCTGTACCACAAGAAGCACAACAGCCATTGGAGAACGAGCCACTGGTGAACGAGCCACTGGTGAACGAGCCGTTGATGAACGAGCCGTTGACGAACGAGCCAGTGGTTAACGTGGAAACCGGTGCTGCTCCACAAGAAGAACAGGTACTTTAATCCATTATTTTCAACCGTAACCGTTGGTCGATTGTCATTGTCGATTGAGGGATTTAAATGTCGATTGATCGATTTTAATGTCGATTGATCGATTTTAATGTCGATTAAGCGATTGTCCTTATCGATTTAGGGTTTAGGGTTTAAGGTTTTGCACTATTAACTGATTTTTTGGTGTTTTGTTTGAACATAGGAAAATAAAGAAGAGGATGTTCCAGTTGATGATGAGCTATCCATTCCATCTTGTTCGCGGTCTATCAGCTTTAATAGTTACCAACTCCGGACAATATTGGATGACATCAAATACTTCCCAGTGAGGGTGACTGTGAGATCTTCTGTTGCTAAGCTTCGGAAAATGGAGGAAGTTTTAATGGGTTTGGGAGAGAATATGTTGTCGAGGTTCTCTGAAACCTGTTTTGGCCATTTATTACGTATGACGAATTTCTGGTCATTTTCTGGACAACTCTGCCATTACCTTATGCTCCGTCAGATTCAGTGCAAGAAGCAGTGGGAGCTATGGTTTGCCATCGACAACAAACCCATTCGTTTTGGCATGCCGGAGTTCGCCATAGTCACTGGTCTGAATTGTGGTCCCCTCCCTCCCAATAATGAAATGGACAAGATGAGAAACGACGAGAAGAGCAAAAATTTCTTGCAGAAGGTTCTGGGTAATAAGAAACAATCAGTAAAAATTCCAGACCTGGATGCATGCATGAAAAAGAAAAGTTTTTCGGCAGAAGACAAGTTCAAACTATGTCTCGTATGGTTTGTTCATACATTCCTTTTGGCCAAGGACGACCACAAAAACGTGAACGAAGACCTTCTTCTCTTTGTCAACAATCTGGAAATTTTCAATTCTTATCCATGGGGAAGGGAGTCGTTTGTGATGACAATGGAGTCTCTCCGGACAAGAGAATTGAAGAAAAAATATTTCCAATGGGTTCAAAAAGGAGAAGACTTCCGAAAAACAGAGTCCTACAATATTGTCGGATTTCCTTGGGCCTTACAGGTAAACTCATATTTCTATTCAAATATCGATTGATCGATCATTATAATCGATTGATCGACTAAATGTATCGATTGATCGATTTATGTTGTAGATCAATCGATCTTTATATCGATTGATCGATATATTTAGTCGATTGATCGACTGTTATGTCGATTGATCGAATGTGTTGTCGTCGATCGATCGATACATAGTATCGAGTGATCGATTGCATTTGTCGATCAAACGATACACTGTCGATTGATCGACTGTGTGACATCGATCGTTCGATATGTTTTATCGATTGATCGATACATATTGTCGATTGATCGATGTTTTGAAAATTTTCAGGATATTCCTTAATTGATCGATTTGTTTCTTTGCATTTAGGCTTGGGCTTATGAGGCTGTCCCTGCTTTTGAGAACATCGGGTTTCCCATGGTTCCAGATGAGGATGATCCGTTGTTGCCACTTCCAAGAATTGTGAGGTGGCATTCCACAAAATCGGAAAAGTTGCCTTTTGAGATGGTTGAAGATGCAATCTCAAAATGCAAAGAGGTGGTCGTGCGTCCCTTCCTACGCCCAACAAAGAGGGAGTTGAGAGAGCCTTACATGAGATTATTTGATGATCTGCAAGAGATTTCTGACGATCTAATCGATCAACTCACTCGAGACTTGGAAGGGATTACAGAATTGAGGTCTTCTTCTGAGCATGATGCTGACTTAATTGAGTTTAAACGCGAAGGGGCGCCACATTTCCAGCATCATGAGGAAGCGACAGTCTCAAGAACCCCACCTCCCTCCCCAAAACCAATCCTGAATAAAACTCCTGCCCCCAAACCAAGCCTGCCTCTTGAGGAAGACATTCGTCCACCATCATCGTGTGCGCATCACGATGAAATAATGGAACAATTGAAATGCATCAACGAGCAAGTCACTTCAGCTCAACCCAAGGAAGTGAGGGAGTCTCCATCTTCATCGTGTGCACATCATGATGAAATCATTGAACAACTGAAGTCTATCAAGGAGCAAGTCACTTCTGCCCAACCCAAGGAAGCCGGTGCGTATCCATCATCGATTGAAATTATGGAAAAAATTAAAAGCATTGATGATGGAATTCTCGGGTTGAAAAATTTTCTGACTGAACGAATGGAGAAGACAGAAAAAAGAATTGACTTGCTGTATGCATTGGTGGACAAGAAACCGGAGAGAACGAAAAAGAAAAGCAAATACGCGAAGTCTCCGTTCACTCAAGAGGGTGGGAAAGGGAAGAAAGCGAAAGTGGCTGCCCAACCATCCAAGCCTGATTTGTTTACGCCACTTGATTCAAAAAGGTTATCTGACTTCTTACAGTGGTATGAATCAGGCCCAGAAGGCAAAAAGGTTTATGGTAAAATGGGGACGTTGGACAAGCCATTTTTCCACACGCTTTTGGGTGAAGGCCTATGGCTCCAATCAGAGGTAAGTTACAGTTTTTTTTCAATAAAAATAAACTATCGATTGATCGATTATTGTGTCGATTGATCGATATATATATCGATGGATCGATGTTTATTATCGATTGATCGATATATATTGATAAAATAAAATTAGAATTGTCGATACATTCATCGATCGCTCGATTTTTGTTTATCGATTGATCGATACATTCATCGATCGCTCGATTTTTTTTATCGATTGATCGATACATTCATCGATCGCTCGATTTTTGTTTATCGATTGATCGATACATTAATCGATCGATCGATTTTGTTTATCGATTGATCGATAGGTTCATCGATTGATCGATTTTTCCGTCGATTGATCGATATTTATTTCCTTATTAAATTCTTGACATATTTTTTTTATTTTTGCAGCATATCGACGAAGCTCTATGTCTTATGAGGATTAGACAGAGGCATTATCCAACTTTGTATGATCAAGACGTAGGTTTTGTCGATTGTCAGTTTATGCAGCTGCTTGAAATTGCTTATGATCGGCTTTTTGTTGGAGTGGAACCCTCCAAAGTTGATAGCTGTAGGTACACCGACAACGAGTCTTTGAATAATGCAATCGAACTCATGCATATTATGCCGAAATTATTGGACTATGCAAATGGCAATGAACCAAAATATGCCGACCCATGGGTGGAATTCAAGAAAGTCTACGGGTGTTGAACATACAGAATCAGCATTGGGTTGCCGTCGCATGGATTTTGGATAAGGGGGAAGTGCATGTTCTAGATTGCAACAATAAAGTTTGTCGGGGTCCAGAGCTTAAGAAGCTGCTCGCACCAGCATGTTTATTATTCCCCAAAGTCTTGAGAGAGACGGGTCACTTTGGGGCGTTGGGCAAGCTGCTTGAACAAAAATGGAGTTTACATCTAGACAAATGTCCATTTAATAAGCGAAGGTATTTATTTTCTTTTTTATGTAATGTATCACATTTCCTTTCTTCTTTCTTTTTGTTCTCATATATGTGCTTCATATATTTTTGCAGTGGGGACTGTGGGATGTATGCATTAAAATTCATTGAATTTCACTTGACCGGCACCGCGATGGACAAGTTGAACGACGATAACATCATGGAGTTCCGGAAGCGGTTAGCTGTTGAAATGTTCTTTGGAAAAATGGATCCACTTGTCCCTACTTGAAACACTGTAAAATTGCTTCTGTGTAAATTTTGTAAATTGTAATTGTTTTTTGAGATGTGTAAATATTGAGGTGTGTAATTGTAATTGTAAATTTGTAAATTGTAATTGTAAATTTTGTAAATTGTAAATATTGAATCATAATATTTATTGAGATGTGTAAATATTGAATCATAATAATCGATCAAGCGAACTTGATAATCGATCAACCGATCACAACAAGATTTAGAATATTGCAAAAATCGATCCATCGATCTTTATAATCGATCTATCGATGACTATAATCGATCAACCGATCACAGCATGACTTGAAAATGTTATCCAACAACAAAAATCGAACAATCGATCTTTGTAATCGATCAAGCGATCACAACAAGATTTAGAATATTGCAAAAATGGATCCATCGATCTTTATAATCGATCTATCGATTCTTGTAATCGATCAAGCGATGACTATAATCGATCAACCGATCACAGCAGGACTCGAAAATGTTATCCAACAACAAAAATCGAACAATCGATCTTTGTAATCGATCAAGCGATCACTACAAGACCAGTATTTGAACAAACAATTAATCGATCCATCGATCAAAAAAATCGATCAACCGATCATTATACGACCAATATTAACAAACACATAATTGATCAATCGATCAGTGTAATCGAACAAACGATCACAACAAGATGAATATTATGGAACAATCGATCGATCGATATTTTTAATCGATCAAGCGATCACTACAATAATATATATGTAATACTATAATATATATATAATATACAATAATATGTCATACTACAAACACATAATTGATCAATCGATCAGTGTAATCGAACAAACGATCACAACAAGATGAATATTATGGAACAATCGATCGATCGATATTTTTAATCGATCAAGCGATCACTACAATAATATATATGTCATACTATAATATATATAATATACAATAATATGTCATACTACAAACACATAATATATATGTCATACTATAGATATATATATTTTTATATTATGATTAGATATATATGTATTATGTATGTATTGCAATTGTATATATATGTCATACTATAGTATGATTAGATATATATCTATTATGTATTGCAATTGTATATATATGTCATACTATAGATATATATATTTTTATATTATGATTAGATTTATATGTATTATGTATGTATTGCAATTGTATATATATATATATGTCATACTATAGTATGATTAGATATATATGTATTATGTATTGAAATTGTATATATATGTCATACTATAGATATATATATTTTTATATTATGATTAGATATATATGTATTATGTATGTATTGCAATTGTATATATATGTCATACTATAGTATGATTAGATATATATCTATTATGTATTGCAATTGTATATATATGTCATACTATAGATATATATATTTTTATATTATGATTAGATATATATGTATTATGTATGTATTGCAATTGTATATATATGTCATACTATAGTATGATTAGATATATATCTATTATGTATTGCAATTGTATATATATGTCATACTATAGATATATATATTTTTATATTATGATTAGATATATATGTATTATGTATGTATTGAAATTGTATATATACGTCATACTATAGTATGATTAGATATTTTTATATATATCGATGGATCGATGTTTATTATCGATTGATCGATATGTATTGATAAAATAAAATTAGAATTGTCGATTGATCGATTTTTTTACTCGATTGATCGATACATTCATCGATCGCTCGATTTTTTTTATCGATTGATCGATACATATATTCGATAGGTGCATCGATTGATCGATTTGTTTTTTATCGATAAATCGATAGGTTCATCGATTGATCGATATTTATTTCCTTATTAAATTCTTGATCGATTATGTATGTATTGCAATTTTATATTTTTATATACATTGTGTCGATTGATCGACTTTTTTCTTTGCTTTAAGGCGTGGAGATATCGATCCATCGACAAATAATGTCGAATGATCGATTTACATTGTCGATTGATCGACTTTTTTTTTTTTTTTTTGTGGTTCCAACACTTGTGCTTCTGAAACTGGTCAGAATAAGAGGAATAGGTATATCGATCAATCGATAACTTATGTCGATTGATCGATGAAATGTGTCGATCGTTCGATATTCCATGTCGACTGATCGACTTTTTTCTTTGCTTTATAAGGCTTGGCCTTCAGAAATTGGACAGAATACAAGTGGAGATATCGATCAATCGACATAATATATCGATCGATCGATATTTTGTGTCGATTGATCGATATAATATGTCGATTGTTCGATATATAAACACAAGAATTTGATTCAAAATAGACTTTTGATGATCAACTTGAAATTCCCTTTATTAAAAGTAGTGATATTTACAGGCACAAACTTGATCATAAACTACAAATTGTAAGGGGTTCTTTGCAGGTTCCTTTCTTGTGACCTGGCTTATTGCATCGTCCGCACTTGTTCTTCTTCTGATGAACCTCACAAGCAGTTGGGATCCTCTTGACTCTTTTCCTGCCTTTTGATGGATTCACATGAGGAGGATCAATGATAATATCTTTTATCGATTCAGGAACCACCCACAAATCCTCCGAAGGAATAGGATAGATTGTTTCTGCATAAGCATGCAAAAACTCATCAGTTCTATATGCAGAAGAGCATGCTGAGTACAATCTCATACCAAAATCGGGCAAATTCTGATGTCTAAAAGCAGCTATGGCATGAGGGCATGGGACCCTATCAATATCAAATACTTTACAGCTGTATCGATTATTGTTAAGATCAACAACAACATTCGGACCGTAGCCACGCACATGGTACTCATGCACGTTGAGTTGTACAACGTCAAGAGATGCTGAGTTTTCCAAACTGTCACGAAGTTCACTTTCTTTTGATGGAACCAATCGTGTATTGCATTTAACCATCTCCGTACGACGCTCACAAAACCACTCTGACAAGATTTGTTGGATTGCGTTAAAAAGAGCATCAATTGGAAATTCCCTTTCGTTTAGAAGTCTTGAGTTGATAGACTCCGCAATATTAGTCGTCATAATATTATACCTATTACCAGGAAAATAAGCTCTACTCCAACGCACGAAGCCAATATCTTTTTCGAGGTAGTCAGCCACTTTACTTTTAAGTTGGCGTATTTGGCTGAAATGTTGTTGGAACTCACCAACTGTGTAAGATTTAGCTGCCGAGTAATATAGATTAAGGATATCACCGCATCTAAACTTTTGCTTCAAGTTCTCGGCAATGTGTTTCATGCAATACCCATGATGTGCTAAAGGATAAACACGTTGCACAGCCTTCTTGATAGAGCCGTGTCTATCGGATATTATGCATATCTCGTGACTATCGGGAATTATATCTTTTAGATTTTTAAAAAACCACTCCCATGAACGGTCATTCTCAGAGTTAACCACAGCCCATGCAATAGGATAAATATGCTTCTCACTATCTTGTGTAGTGGCCACTAGCAATGTACCGCCATACTTTCCTTTAAGAAAGCATCCATCAACAGCCATTACCTTCCTCATAAATGAAAAACCACGTATGCATTGGCCAAATGCTACAAAAAAGAATTGAAACTGATTTTTAGAGTTGACCACCAAATCTGTCTTGGTTCCGTTATTTTCTGACTCCAACATGAAACGATAGGCCTCAAGAACTGCATACCCATGCTCTGCTGTTCCCCTCACAAAATCCTTTGCAAGTTGTCGCCCTCTCCAACATTTCCAATAACTCACAGAACATCCTAAATTTTTTTCTACATAAGTCTGCACTCCGCTAGGTGTGAGTCCTTCCCCTTTGACAAATTGGTCCTTGACACATTCTCCTATGAGATTGGCCGATGCTTGGGGATGTTGGCCTGATATATGATCCAGCCCACATGTGTGCTCACTAATATATTTCTTGACAATAAATTTCTCCGAATTCATATACTTACAACAACGAATCCACCACTTGCATGTTGGGCTCACACATGCTACAACATATAATGATTTGTTTGATCTTTTGACGGAATACTCAAACTTTGCTTTCACAGCAATGAGTTGAATTTTTCTTACTACTTCGGCTTTGTTATTAAACAAACACCCCACTTGAAACTCCGACCTATCATCAAACGAATGTCGTGATTGACTTCCTATCACGCTCCTATCACTTGAAACATGTTCTTTATAAATGGGTTCTTCTGCGACATCAAAATCCACTTCATGTAGTTCTTGAGTCATAGCGACATCTTCGTGGACCATAACATCATTGTGAAGCAGTTCCTCTGTGTATTGCTCCTCCACATTGTCATTGTCACCAATTGATGTACAACCATATACTGGATTTTCATTGTTCAAATAATTGTCATTATTGTAAAAGTTGAAACCATCAATATTCGACTTGAACACCGACACTTTTAGAATTGGTCTCCAACCCTCACTAGCAACATCAGCAAAGTATACCTTCAAATCATCATCCGACTTTATTTCAGCTGGATGTGTTATGTGTGGTGGAGGAGGTGCCTTTGTTATCATATACTTCACATTAACATTAGCCCGTGAACAACTTAGTTGCCCCTTCTCAATAATTTTATCAATCAAGCTATTGAAAGAAATGTCTTTAGTAACAACAAGAGGTGTCGTTACTTTGCATTTCCCTGTCCACTTAAAACAAGCCTCTTCTTCTACCCACTCGCCAAATTCAACACCTACAACAAATTCTTCCTCCATATTTGCTGCCAAATACCTATATTATAAGATAACAGAAATGCAAAATTATCACGAGCGCCAAAAAATAATAATAATAATAAAAACGATCGATCGACAGAAAACAAAGGATCGATTAATCGATATAACATGGTCGATTAATCGATGCAAAGATAAAAAGATCGATTAATCGATATATTATGGTCGATTAATCGATGATAAATACATCGATTAATCGATATCAAATGGTCGATTAGGCGATATAAAGACAAGAAGATCGCTTAATCGATATTTTATGGTCGATTAATCGATATATGTGGTAGAAGATCGATTAATCGATAAATGTGGTCGATTAATCGATCACAAATACATCGATTAATCGATATAGGATGGTCGATTAAGAGATCGACCATTCACACAAGATCGCTTAATCGATATATCATGGTCGATCAAGCGATCACATGCATCAAGAGATCTCTTAATCGATAAGTTACGGTCGATCAATCGATCACACAAGGTTTAACTGTTTCACTTCCCCGTGCACGGGATCGCCATTAATGGTGAACCACCAACCCAACTGTCGAATTAATGGTTATTTTCCAAAACCCATTATGAAATGATGCAATAATGGTGCTCTATACAGTTAAAACCACAAAGAAGGGCGTTCTTACCTTAAGTAGTTACGTCTTTTTTGTGAAGAAACTCTTGTACAGTTTGTCTACCCAAAGAAATCGCAGGTTGTCTGATAAATCGCAGGTTGTCAATATTCGACTACAATGTGGAAGGAAAAATACTACCCAAAGAAATCGCAGGTTGTCTGAGAAATGAGACGAGGGTTTTGATCGTGGGTTGCAATATTCTTGGTTTTAGGGGTTAAAATATAATGTCTAAAAGTTAGATGATTATTTATCTAAATCTCATTTAATTAGAGTTAATAAACAAAAAGGCTATCTAGCTAAAGATTAAAACTTGAGGGCTATTTAATTAAAAAGAAAACTTGAAAAGGCTATTTAACAAAAACGCCCTTCAAATTTAGGTCGGGGTTATATTTGGAACCGGATTCAAATATTATATATTTTCAAAATTCAAGTTTTCTTTGTTTTTTTTTTTTTAACAGCCTATTACGAGTGGTGAAAAGCGAATAATATACAATTAGAATAAAAGTCATGTTTATAAAGAATTGAACCTACAATTTAAAGTTATGGAGACCTCCACGGCTCCACCTTACTGATGACTCTGGGAATTTCTACCTTATCAATTAGGCAGAGACTCATCGGCATCTTTAAAATTCCGATCTTATTTTTACATGAATAGTAAATTTTAATAAAATTTTCTATGAATCTAAATAGAATTTTGGGCACACATATCTATACCCTTATATAAAGGGGAGTTCCATTTAATAACTAACTTTGATTTCATAATTTTTTGGCTTGTCAATTTTTTTTTCTTTATTTTCTTTCTCCTCTTTTGCTTGCACGTTCTTGTTTATTGATTCCATTCACACGCCTTAGGAATTGATTCTTTCTCTACTTGTTCTTCTCTAACATGGTTTTGTTAATCATTGACTTGAATGTCGCTAAAGTAGTGATTCACAATATTGTTTTCCCCTTTTTGGGCTTGGTAGAAGATCCACCTGGTGCCTCTGCTACTCAGACTGAAAAGGAGGAGGTCGAGTCTCGTTCAATATATGTTGGTAATGTGGGTTTATTGTCCTTTTTCTCTTGTCCTGATGTCATTCTTTTACGTACGTTGCATGCATATTTTGTAATTTTGCTATTTACAGTGTTTTATATACCAATTTGAGGAAAGGTATTGTGTCTGGTTAGAAATGGTATGCATTTTCGTCTGCTGATTTTCAGCTCTCATCGATCGGCAAGAAATTCTTCTTACTTTCAAGAATGGGCTTGGTAATTGCTAATTTTTTGTGATGAGAATAGCGACCCTACTGTATCCTTTCAAGTATATGGATTGTTTTCTTGTGTTTCTTTGTCCTGCATGTACCTAATACATTCTTTGCAAGATAGGATTAGAGATGGCTGAATTAGCTCAACATAGTGTATAATATAATTCAAGACACGACTCATGAGGAAAACTTATATGTACCACACTAGTACTGGTAGTGTTATAGATGTACATAATTTGCTTCTTTTGTGGATATGCGTACGCTATAATTTTGGATCAATCAATCTCTTAAGCATGGCAATCACGTGTACATTCAACAGTATGTATGTCGTATATATATGTGTGTGTTTAGTTGACCTACTCAACTATGCCATTAGCTAATATCCCCGTCTACATGTACAGGTGGATTATGCATGCACCCCTGAGGATGTGCAGCAGCATTTTCAGTCTTTTGCTTACGTAGAGTTCGAGGAAACTGAGGCTGTTCGAAATGATACACTGCTTAATGAATCAGAGTTGTATGGCCGTGAACTAAAGGCTCTTGATCTTGTCTTGGTCTGAACATAGATGCAGCCAATATTTACTCGTCCTGATCCTGACTATATGGTTGGGATTGGACAGGTATCTGCTCAACGAACTAATATCCCTGCCTGGAAGGAAGCAATATCGAGGGAGACGTCCAAATCCATATTTTGGATCGAGAAGGCCTTTTATGCCTGGACCTCCTATGCACTCTCATAATGGTTATGCGTAAGTACATAAAACTGCTTGTGTGCTTGTCTGTGTGTTTTCCCCCCTCTCTCTGTTTCCATTTGGAGTTAATGAATTGGCCAAAATTCTGTCTTCAATGAAATAGTTTATGGTAATTGTCTCCAACTTTAGGTTCTTTCTCACGTCTTACTGGAATATTAGTTTGAGCTTCCCTCAATGCGTAAACAAGTGTATATCTAATTAGGGGATCTCTTTTGACTCCATGGCATAACCAATCTTTCGTCCATGTATCTGTGTTTGTATTTTTGTATAAAACAGAATATAAATGTGTTATTTACTTGCCATTATATGTGTTGATACTCAACATGAAGCCCTTTTGCAATTTCATCTGTTTCGTCTAAGGTACTAAATTAACTTTTACATTTGCTTTTTAGCAACCAATGCAAGGGTTGCTTCACTAGATAGGCATTTTTCAGGTTGCCACGAATCTGATATCGCTCGTTTAATGTGCAGGAGGTTTCCAAGGTTTAGAAATCCGATGCGCTTCAGGCCGTATTGATGGAACTTCCCCAGTTGTCGGCATGCTCTTAGATACCGGGACGCGGTTGTGATGATAACTTTTGATTGTGCCAAAGTCAGTTTGATCATCGGAACTTCTTGTAACTTTAGTTAGAACATTGTTGTGTTATTAGCTGCATTCAGTTACAACTTCATATAGGAAACAAAAAGGAAGAAAGCAAATAGCCAGGTTTTTATTGCCATTATGTTCCAACCCCAATTCTTGATTGTGCAATGTTCCATTTCTTATAGCATTTTTGCTAAAGATCCATTTCTTATAATTTTCTGGTTGCATCATCCAAGAATCATAGGTCAAGTTGGATTGTGAGAATTTTTATTTTATTTTTATTTTCATTAGTAATCGAGGGTTTTGGGAAGCTTCAATATTAACTGAATTTAGAAATGCAAACTAGCTAATCCAAATCGAGCTTTGGCCTTTTTATTGGGCTCAAGCTTGAGCTCGCCCGAGCCCCACAAGCCAAAGAAGGAAGGGTTTGAGCTTTGGCTCAGCTTAGCTCGTTTGATTTGAATTTATGAATAAATTATAAGTCGAGTTTGAAAATTGATAAATTATTTAATATTTTATATAAAGATAAATATTTATAAAAAAAGCTTGTGACCCTATGAACAAAAGTTATGTAGTTCAAGTTCGACTTAGAGAATTACGCAAGTTTGGATCGAATTATTTGAATTTTTATCTAGCCAGTTCGTTAAGTTCACAAGCATGTTTGATTTTTTTGCATCCTTATTTGACGTCTTCTTCGTTGGGTTATTTGCAAGATAATTTTGTCTTTCCCTTGAGTCCTACAATAAAAATTAATCGAAGCCACTTCATCTTCTCTCTCTCTCTCTCTAATGAGAATTTATTAAACCTTTATTATCTTAGATGTATTTTAATCATGAAAATGTAGATAAATATCCAAGAGTGAAATGTACAGAATTTTAGTATATTGAAGGCTTGAAGCTTTAAGTTTACGAGTTGAGCTTCATTGGCTTCATTTCGTCAATTTAAGAAATCAATTATGTATTTTGTAGACTATTTTATTCATTTTTTACAAGGGAATGTTTTATCAATGTCTATTGATTATAGTTTAGATATTTAATTTGCTATTCTAGAAATTTTGGACAAGGAATCACAAAAATAATTCTTTTCATTCTTTAGAAAATAATAAATAATAAATAATGTTTATGAGAAAATGGGAGAAATAATTCGACCAACTCATTTGGAGAGTTAAAAGTTCAATCACTCTTCTTTAAAAGAAAAAATATTTTTTTTTTGAAACCTCAGCTAACTAATTAGAATGAACATATGGAGTATGCTCTAATCATCTGAAATTTTAGTGAAACTTTCGAATCACAAACAAATTTGTTTTATTTATTATTATTATTATTTATTTTTTTGGAGAAAATACCAGAGCTGTTAGCGATTTTCTTGAAATCTGAGAGAGAGAGAGAGAGAGAGAGAGAGAGAGAGGAATAGCTGGGACACTCTCCAGCTCTTAGTAGCCGGTGGCGAGTTTCTATTTGTCCCCGAAAGAACGCGCAGGAAACAGATTTGGGGTTTAACTAATCAATTAGGGTTTAATCCATGGCTTCCGACCAAGACTCTCCCATGGAAGACACTGATCCTCCGTCCTCGTAAGCCCCAAGAAATACTTTTCCTATATTTTCGTCCAATTTTTTAGGGTGGTGTGATATATGATGACGTCCTCTCAATTGCAGGCCAAAAAATATATTCAAGGATCCAGATGATGGCCGCCAGCGTTTCTTGCTTGAGCTCGAATTCGTTCAATGCCTTGCGAATCCTACTTATATCCATTGTACGCAACTACTGCTCGTATTTTCCACGGGACTTGGGATGTTTTTTTGTTCTTTTTTAGAGTATATATACCTTTTACTCCCAAATCTCCGGAATGTGTACCAATTTGTACCTGTATCTCAATTTTAATACTGATTTAATCAGGTTTTCGTGACTGATAAGGTATTAATTGCTGCAAATTTTGGAGTTTGTGGGTTGAGAGGTACACTGAGGGTTTAAAGACCCAAACTTAGGAGTGAGTACTATACATAACTTTTGTTCCATTATTTTTGACATATCTTGCGGATGTGAAGGTACATGATTTTTAAGGGAGTTTTCCGTATTGATAGAGAAACCTAGAATCACCTTCTGGGTGCAATTTATTGGAAGGTGTTCTGAAGCTATAACCTCATGCACCTTTGGAATATCGATTCGTCTATGCCTATTCAGTCAGACTGTGATTTTTGTAATTTTAAGTGTTTACAAGACATGATACTGAAGTTGAATTCTAACACACAACTTGGCTTTTAGATGATCAATCATCACTAAGTCAATATTAAAGAATGTATTCCTATTATATCAAAATTTCGAATGCACTGTCGAAGTCCTCGTTGTTCTCTGCTTTTAGACATACCCTGTAATATCTATTTCACAAGCAAGGATGCACTACCTTTTTCCAAGAAAATGGATTTGCCTCATTTGGAAACATTCTTCTGCACGATGTTTGTTCTGGTGTTACTGTATTGGTTTTTTCTTGAACATATTTGCATATTCTTTTAGTTTGTGTGTTTAACCATATGTATGCATCTAGTTGTTTGATGCATGGTATGCACACAGATATACCTCCATAGTTACAGAATTTGGGCTGTTAAAAGGCTAGTCGTGCTAAATTGATTATCTCTATCGGAGCTGGAGGTTTTTCTCTTTTACTGTTTTATTCAAGAACATTGGTGGAGTCATGATTTGTTGTTTGGCCTTTGGAAAAATGCGGCCTGGATGGGGGAGGCTAGTGCGAAGACAAAAGGTGCCGGAAAGTTTCTTGAATACAACCAATCTATTGAGGCTTTTAGTTAAACTGTGTGCATATCTCAATGGAGTGTTTTCTCTTTGCTCTTATGTTCTGGACGCTTTGATATCTTGTTTTCCTTTCTGCATTCAATGGCCTTTATTTATTATCTGATTCACTTGTCGAATGATGGGCAAGGTTGCCACTCATACACAGTGACTTCGAAACATGCAATTTTTTGATTGCTGAAGCCTCTTAGACACATTATCTACTTAATCTCATTTCCTACACAATATATAAGGAAGAGTTCTGACATTTTCTAATAGTGATCTCATAGCTGAAATAGGGTTACAGCTAAGTTAATCTGAGATCATCACCTTGCTGGGGGGCCTGCTTCTATGATTAGTTTACTTGGCATATACTTTTTTCTTTGGAATTAGGTTCTTGTGCTTAATCTTATATAGAATTACTACTAATTGGATTCTGTGTAAGTTGATTTGTGGCCTTATATTGGTGCAGATCTGGCTCAAAATCGGTATTTTGAAGATGAAGCATTTATCAGCTACCTGAAATATCTTCAGTATTGGCAAAGGCCTGAATACATAAAGTTTATAATGTGAGCTTAGTGTTTTCCAAGTTCAAGTTACTGCCTATGATTATGTTTCTTTCATTTTCTTTTTAGTGCAAAAGTTTTTCTTTTTGGTTCATGAGCATTGTGGGAATATAACTTGTTTCTAACTTGTCAGCTTAGTGCCTTAAATGCTTTGATGTTTCATGTGTCTTGTGCTTATGAATTTTCAGTTACTTATTTTTTGGGCTGCTTGTCAGGTATCCTCATTGCCTCTTCTTTCTTGAGCTTCTTCAGAATCCAGACTTCCGAAATGCAATGGCACATCCTGCAAACAAGGTTCTACTCTATGTACTTTTGATAAATTTATATGGATCATGGCCTTGGTGTGTTTCCGCAAATTACTTTAGCCAAAAATTAAGTGGAAGTTTCATCAGAATAAATATAGTTATCATATAGTCAAGTCTCTTTAGCTACTAATCATTGTCATGTGGTCTGGAACTCATAGGAATTGGCACATAGGCAGCAATTTTACTTTTGGAAGAATTATAGAAACAACAGGTTGAAGCACATACTACCAAGGCCACTTCCTGAACCCGCTAGTGCACCCTCAGCTGCTGCGGCTCCTCCAGCTTTGCCATCTACAACCAATACAGCCGCTGCTGCCGCTGTTCCTCCTCCTGTTCCTTCTCCAGCTATTGCTCAAGCTCCTTCTCCGATGCAGTATGGGATGGGCCCTGGATCAAATTTTGTAAAGAATGACCCAAGAAATAGTGGGATTGACAGAAGAAAGAGAAAGTAATCTACTTTCATTATCTTGTTTAGTTGTTCTATTTAATGAGATGATTCCTGTTTTCCCTGCTAATTAAGCATACATAATGATTCAAGCAGGAAAGATGGGTGATTCCAACGTTGTCCCGAAATACAACTTTATAGTTGTCATAATACAATAGTCAAGGTGATGCCTAATTCCTAGGTTTTACTGTATGTACAAGGTTGATATGATAACATATGACACAACTGTATTCAGAGAAACATAATGTTATTAGCTCTTCGATAGATGCCATCTTTCCTTTGATCTTAAATTTTTCCAGATCTTGATGTGAAACTTTGAATACAGTTTTGTTTTCTAGCATCCAGCATGTATCTCATGCATATTATGGGACGGGGCCAAACTTGTTCGGTACTTCGGTTTGATCACGGAAGTTTCTTGATATTGTCTCATTTGCTGCCCAAAATAAACAAATTTGAATTATATTCAACTTCAAATGTATCCATGAATCTCAGATTCTCTCTCTTCCTCTGTCTCTCTATATATATGAAAAAATAATAATACCCCTGCACAATTATTCTTATTCCCTCATCCACGATCTTGCACAGGACGCGTACTCTCTTTTCAATCAGGAATGAACAGAGCTCAAGCTTTCAATATGTTAGTTAATTTCATGTTCGGTACTTCTTTTAAATATTCACCCTCATCATACGAACTCTCTAATCTTTTTCAAAAAAAAAAAAAAAAAAATCAACTTTGATGCACAATTTTTACATCAAATAGTGCCTTTTAAGTCAAGGTATGATTTTTTTTATGCATAATTCTGGTATTGGATTTTTTAGAAAAATTACCAAACATCGATAAACTGATCTTCCATTATCTTCGTTATAAGATGGAGGCGTAAAGAAAATACATGGCCGAATAATGAAATGTTAAGCCCATTTCTACTTTGTAAATAGAACAATTACTTTCAATTGTCATAAATCAATCAATTGTTTATAATAAGAGTTAAACAGCACTACACCCCTCTAATATTTAACAATTCAGAATATCATCCTACAACAAAATTTAACAAGAATATTTGATCCCTCAAATTTATAAGTAATTCTTGAAACTCTTTTCTACATTTTTTTTAATATATATATATATATATTAACTAAACATTTTGTTATTATGCAGCCAACACTTCAAGCAAGGCAAAAGCTTGATTGTTATAAGAAAATACCACTGTCGAATTCATATGGATTTATCATTCAGTAAGTTCTTCCTACAAAATTGTATGATAAAATTAGTATGAGAAATTATTTGAAGAAATTTATTAAGAACACATATTGCTTATTTATTAGCTTTGATTTTATTTATTTAATTTTACATATTCAAGTTCCCATCAACACCATACAAGTAAATCAAAAGTTATTTACCGTAAAATTGAAAGTGTCATGACTCGAATCTAAAATAATACATGGGTCCAATTCTTCAACAAGAGTCATGAAGATGATAATGATGGCTGAGGAGGTTAGTAAATTGCCAAAATGGTGTTATTATTTTATTATTAATAACTTAGAAGTTACTAAAATAACGAATATTTTTTGCAGTGTACAACAATTATAGTCGTATTGTTCAACAATGAGATCGATCGCTTTGATGGGTTAATTGAAATCGATCAAACATATTTGATATCTAATGGAGAAGTTAAAAACATCAATCAAAAGTACACCAATGGCCCATCCAGAGAAAGAAATTGTATTGAAGAAGTATACCATCGTTAAGAATGCTCCGGAATCAATAAAACATCAAATCAATTATAATTTCACTAATTTTAAAGACATAAACCATGAATACCACATAAGTGAGGCAATAGGTAAAAAGTCTTTTCTCTTAACTTATTAGTCAGTTATGTTTTGTTACTGCGTTTTCTTTTTATATAAACTCAACCTGCATACTTCAACTTACATGCCATGTAGATGTTTTTGGAATTGTGTGAAAAGTCAACGAATCCTGAGTAGCAATAACTGCACAAGGAGTACCCAAATACATGAGAGAAATTACAATCATCAATTACAAGTAAATAGTATATCATAATTTATTTTTGTATTAGAGTCATGTTTCTTTTCATATTAAAATTCAGAACAAAAATTTGTTTAATTTTTTTAAATTCCTATTTCTCAATAGATTTCGTTTTAATTATTTTTGTTATATAGATATAATCCTATAATAGTATCTCTTTGGGATGATACGGCCAAGAATGAAGGGCGTATATTACAAGAAAGGATGAATGAAAATCCTGTCATAGCCATCACAAAAGTCACAACAAAATAATATCTAGGTGGTATCAATTTACATGACACATTTTTCATATATTTATATATATATATATATATATATATATATATCAAAAGATATTTTTTAATGCTATTTCTTTTTTGTTTATTTGGTTTTCAATTAGTTGAATGGCAATTCCAAACTACACATACATCGGTTATACAAATAAATCCCATTCATGAAGATATTGCCGAATTGAGAGAATGGTATACAACTAAATATGAGAAAAAAGTTATATTCATTGAATGTTAAAACTAACATATCTATTTATTTATTGTTTACTTAGGTTCCAAACAACTTCGACCTCACTCCAAGCACATGAGTTGTTAATGAAGCAAAGAATAAAAGGGGTAAAGGAAGTCACACTTAATGAAATCTCATACGCAATAGACGTTCTTTGTTTGAGGTACTTCAACCAACAAGCAACTTATTATATTTATACTAACATGAAAACTACATATTAACTACATTTTTTCTACAAAATACATACTACTTTTCCAAAGGAATGGTAGATAGGGTTGAAAATAAATCTTCATTATGGCATGAATCATGCAAAAAATGTAGTATATCAGTGTTGAAGACTAATGAGAATGTGAGCTGCAAAAAATGCAAGGACGAAGATAACCAAACAATAGCAAGGTACAAATACAAAATATACAAAACATAAATAATTTATAATTTTTCATTCTTAACATTGACAATTATTCCTTTATAAACAAATATAGATAAGTATTAAATGTCATACATGAAGGTGATAGTGCTTGTATTACATTGTTTGACGAAGCTGCAACCATATACATCGGATGCCTGGTATATGAATATCAAATATCAATAGAGCCGGTAATTTCAACACTCATTGTTTTTTTTTTAATTAGGTTTTACAAACTCATTAACGTTATTTTCACCTCTTTATGTTTTTTGATTCAATTTTGCAATCTTTAACATTCTTTAATTTAATTCAAGGAGAATAAAACTATGAATATTATAGAAGGCTAAGCATGCAACCATCCATTGATTTTCGCTTTCTCATTGCCATCAACAAAAAAGCAGAAGTAATCAATGGAAAGTTACATGTCGTAGCTGATGCAATTGAAAGAATACAATCTACAAATGATGGTGAGAATAAACATGCTATAGTTCCTGTAAAAGGAGCAAACAAGAAAATGCGATTCAGAAAGATAAAGAAGAAAAAAACAACGATGTCTACATTTTCAAGAATGAAATTGATCCTCAAAAGGAGAGCACGACCAAAAAAACATGATGTAATTACACTACCAGATGGAGGTGACAAGAAAAGGCAAATAAAAAACAAAAGTTCTGAGTACATCGACCCATGCATTCTGAGTGACGACGAAAAGATACCTCAAAGTATCATTAACAAAACAGAAAAGAACTCAATGAATGCAGTAAAGAAGAAAACCTTCCAAAACATAAAGATCAAACAAAAGAACGACTAGAGTTACAATGAATTAAAACAATGTCATATGTAGTTAAATCATTATTTATCACTTTCCTACATCTTCTTTAATTGTTAACAACATTTATTTTTATTATCTAGTGAAAATTTTCTTTTATTTGTATGATTTTTCCCTTTTCGAAGATCTATTTCAATATAATCAAATATAATAATGTGTGGTTCTTATTTAGTGTAAATAAGAAGATTAACGTGCAACGCACGTTGTCTTTACTAGTTATTTATAAAAATTTAATCTCTGCGTCCAACATGGACTCTGTTGTTAATATTGAGATACAAACTCTCTTATAATAAAACTATTTAAGAAATTTACAGCATACATTTCGAACTATTGCATAAGTTAAATAAGCCAAAGCTTAACACTCCCAAGTAAACTTTATCAACTTAATTGTTGGGGTCCTCCAAAAAATGGAAGAACTCTCCAAAAATAAGGGTAAGCCGCTTATTTGCAACGAGCACACGGTATTCTTTAGTAAAAGGCGAAAGAATAATTCGCTTTGTGCTCAGTGCGCAGCTGCGTGGTTTTTCTTTAATAATTGGTCTTTGCTTCATATGAGCCTCTTTCCAGTCTAGTTGTATTGCTCTTTCTATGTGGGAGTACAAGTAATGTGGGAGTACGACTTTAATAAGGTCTGTCGCACACTCGCACTTCTCAGGAACCCCTCGCACCAAATAAAGCCACAAAGTCCAAATTTCCAGTCTGTTAAATCAATTAAATAAGAGAAGAACGTATTTGAAGGTTTACATAATAATTTTTAATTACAATTAAGCATATATATATTGCGATATTATAGTCCACAAGTGCTCAGATTTCTTCTCTTATCCTCTATATGAACTCATAAAAATGCAATTATACAGTAGGGAGTGCTCAAATTCCGTAGAAAATATTCTTGACGAGAGTTGCCTTCAATAGTACACTACGAGAAAAGGCTGAAATCTAAGTAGGCTTCAATATTTCTTTTTATATTTGTTAAAAAAAGCAATAATGTATATTGTAGTCCCACAATCGTTTTGTTTCGAAGAAAACTCTATCTGGGATTCAATTAGGATGCCATTATTTCTAAAAGTCATTGGTTTGCCCGATATATAAATTACGATTTCTAACATTTAAAAAACACAAAACAAAATCGTACATTAAATCATTAACCCTGTTTTGTCATAAATACAATCAATCAAATATTTGTAATAGAATAATACAATTTTATCACCATAACTCCACAGGGGCCGCGCGAACGCAGGCCCCCGCTACCACAAATTATGATGTAGGCTCAACCACTTGGGCCGACCCTAGGCAGGCTGATAAGTCCGTAATTCTACTTGATTTTTATGTTTATTTTGTCGGACTTATCATGTATTTTTCTCTATTTGAGTCTTATTATGTCTAAATTTGAGTTAAATCGTTGTTTTGCAGGTAAGATGGGGAAAATACCATAAATGACACGAAAAGTGAAAGTCAAGAGTTGGATACAAAAGATATTTTGAGTATCAACCAAATTCAAACCATTTCGAGAAGAGACGAGTTTGTATGAATGAGTACATAAACAAAATATTTCAAGTATGTACCCAATTTCAATCATCAGGGAGATAAAACGAATCTGTAAGTTTGGGTACATACTCAAAGTCCGCGACAACAATTAAAAACTTTTCTTGTTTGATTAGGACTCTGATTAGGAAGGCGGTTCTAGACGTTTTTCTGCCCCTTTTAAGTCCAGATACATTCCCACAACTGATATTCACGTTTTGGTGGCTAGGTTTAGAGACTAGAAGAGAACTCTTTCAATTTTTCATTTTTGTTTCATCTACTTTGGGATTTTTTTGAAGACAGAGACGGAGAAGATTCAGAGGCGAAGTCAAGAATAAAGTTTGGAGGGAAGTTTTACATTTGAATTCTTCACCAAATAAGTTTATTTTTTCTCGTTATGAATTCTTTTTCGTATTTTGGTTTTGTATTTAAATTCATTATGAACTAATTCAATTGCTAAGTGTAAGGATGGTGTTGTTCTCCTTTTTCTCTATTCTATGAAAATCATATGAATATGAATAAAATTTCGTATGTTTTGTGTGAATCTCGTTTAATGATCTAATACTTGGTTAGGGTTTGATCACCCCTAATTAATGAATTTGAGAATCGTTGATGAGGTCGAAAGACGATTCACGATCGTAGCTCTAATTAGACAAGATCAATTAGTATTAAAGTTGCATGAGAATGAATTTAATATTGATTAAGCCCTAAGACTGTGATTAAAATTTATAAAAATATTTCCTAAGGGTTGGATTAATTGAATGAGAATTGGTTAGTTTTAGACTTAAAAAGGATTGTATGAGTTAATTCCACGATACTCAAGAGAGATTGTGGATACATTTATTCCTAGCTTCACACAACCACGAAATCATTCAATTTAGGGATTGAATTGAAATAGAAAATTAGGTTATTGAAACCACCTTACACTTACATTACTCGCATTGGTTATTTGTTATTATTGTTTTTTGTGAGCAGATTTTAATTTGAAATTAGCTTTTATTTAGAAAAAAAAAAAATCACTCCTCAATTTGATCAATTTAGCTAAATAAAATGAGTCACTTTTACAGGTCAAATCATAATCCTTGTGGAATTCGACACTCTCCTCATTTTATATTACTTGTACGACTGTGTGCACTTGCGCAATCCTCACACAAGCGCATCTCCCAAGTGCAATGAAAGTCGCCAACCTAGGCCATGGGCTTTCTTGATTGTCCATTGACCCGGTCCAGGTAAGTGTGTAACATGTTGTGGCTCATTTTGCTCGCATACGTTGCTGGCTCATTGTTATGGTTTTTTGGTTCGATGTGGGACTCGTTGACCCACAAACCATTTCACCCGTGTTTAGCATATCATGCTGAAAGTGAAAATGAATGGACTGCAAAATCTCTAGCATAATGTAGTGAACTATCTACTTCCTGTAATTATATATAAAGGCTAGATTTTACCAATATATTGAGTTCTAGGGCAAACTTTCAAAACCTGAAGAAAATAAAATCTGTATATCTGTTTGTGTATTTTTCAAAAAGTGCAAGAGATTGAGGAGATACTTATAGAATGGTCGTCCCTTAGGCATTGTTAATTGATAAAATAATGTATTCTTTTAATATTCTAAAATGTTTTAACAATTTGCTTTTGAAGTTTAATTTTTACATTTGGCATTTGTATTAATTATTGGTTTTCATTTTAGATTTCTAATTATTATTTACTTTTAATTGGTATTTATTGGGTTTCTAATTTTTTGGTTCAGATTTGTTGTAAATGTACATTAATTTTATACGATATCTAATTGAATTCAGGTTCGAATACCTGTGATATAACCCATATCATTGGTTCATAAATAATTTTATACACATGTCATGAATGCATTATGTATATTATGAATATAAAATGAAATACTATTTTGAAATAAGAGATTTTATCTGAATTAGTAAGTCCAACATGAGTGGGAAAAAAAAATTAATGTGGATTCAATGCTTTCATTTTTCACAATTATATAAATAAGTAGAAGCGAACTAAAAACATGTATGTTATTCGTTTTTTTTTACTTTTTAAAAGAAATTCTTGCTGATTCTCTAACTACCCCATTTGAAAACCGAATTCACATTGTATCTTATTTTTATTGTCTAGCAATTGTAATTTAACTTTTTAATATATATATATATATATAGATATAACATTCTCTTTTTCAATAATTTTTGCAATCAATAAGAGGATAATAGAAAATTAACGGGGTTCAAGTATGTTTGGCTTTCTTTTTCCTTAATAATAGTTCGGATCCTCTATTGCACAACTGTGCTACGTCGTCTCCTTCATTCATCAATATATGCCACGTGTGTTCGTGGACGACTAAAATAAGGAAATATAATCTTTTAAAAAAAATTTTATATCATCAGTTTTTCTCTTTTCTTGCTGCGATCACTTAACAATACACGTAGCATGTATTGATAAATGAATAAAAAATTATAGCATAATTATATAATAAAGGATTCGAACCGAAAAAAATAAGAAGTACATGACAAAAGCATTAGAAACTTGTGAATAACATAGTAATTGACTCGTGCACGGATCCTGTCACAATTTTCATTGAGCTTTTTCGGCCTCATTAAAGAACACTTCTATAGTACTTGCAAGTTGCAAGTGTTTTCCCGCTACTGAAATTGAAAAAAATTAATACAGATTTAAAGGATATGCCAGTGCCAGCAAGTGTAGCTATAATTCATAATGAATATCATCGCACCTAAATAAAACGGCAAACATATAAATATAATAAAAGATGTTGCATATTTTAGAAATAATTTCAAGTGAATCGCAATAGTGACCATATTTGTAAATCATATATATATATATATATATATGTAAATATGTATGTATGATTTTATTTTTGCCATTTTTATGTAGACGTTTGGAAACGGAACTAGAAATTTAATGGTAAATTTATCATTTCGAGGGAGTTAAAATAATTTAAGTTTTATATATATGATGTAATTTCTTAAATATTCGAAAGGAACGACCACTACAAGAAAATACTCCATTCACTAATGAAAAATTTGTGACGGATAGATGCTGTCACAATTTAAGGTATTGTGATGCTTGAATTAGGGAACGAATTCAACGCAAACGGAACTTAAGAAACAATCAGTGTTAAAACATTTACTAACAAAATCATTATAACCGAAATTCGTCGTAAAAACTAAATTTATAATGTATTACTTTATCGCTGAAGGTGATGCATTCTTGTAGTGAGCCGTCCCTCCCCATCTCTATCCCCGTAGGCATCCACAATCTAACTTTATTTATAAGTTTCAAAAATATCATTTAATTTATAAATATACATACATATATATATGTAGGACAACGTCAACAAAGCAATCCCGTGTCACCAACCATATACAGAGTATATTTTCAACTACACAAATCACATTCATCATATCAAGTCCCCCTCAACATCTCTTTATTTGTCAATATCCTATGCTTCTTCTCTAATTTGGATCTCTAGCTTGCCTTTTGGGATGGCCAGAAGACCTAAAAATGCTCCTCTTTTACTTGTTCTTTTGATAATATTTCTTTCTAGCCATGCAACTTCAACTGAACACTCACAATTTCTCAAGATCAAGCCAAGGACTCACACTTCTCCGGGCACCTTATTCGGGGCTTTGCCGAAAGGACGTCTCCGGCCCTCCGGCCCTTCCCGGAGGCACAACGACATCGGCTTGATGGGCAGAGACGGGTCGCCTTGAAAATCACTCTGAATTCTCTATTTCATCTTATATTCAATCTCGTAAGTATTTTCCGATCTTATGTTATAAATGATATATAGTAAACATGCATTTATAGCAAAAGTGTCCGTGAGGGGATCGTTGCTGGTTCTCTAATTTTCGATCAGAGTATCAAAAGGAAGAATCAGACTACAAAGGGCGCTGCACGTATATATGTGAGGAGTTGTAGATTATATACAGATGCAAATAAAACATTGAGTATATAGCATTTTCAAAGCCCTTGTTGATAGTCTCCATATATAAGTCTCACAAATAAAGCTTGTAAGGTATTTATATAGTTATTTGCATAGTTTGTTTGAGAATGATTTTGAGATTAGAACGAGATGTAATATATACGCATCAAATATCCAATAGATGATGCTTATAAAATGCTTTGGAAAGACACATGTTTCAATTATAGTTTCTCTGTTAATTTTGCATGAAGAACTGTTTTGTCTCTCTAAATTGGGTATTTATTATCGTTCGTTTGTTTAGATGTATTCATCATTTTTCTGTATGATGTCTTAGTTTCGCCTTAATTAAGATTTGCAGCACCATGTGATGTTTTAAGCATAATATGTCAAAGGCAATAAATTGTGTAATTAATGGTCTTTATGGATGCACTACATTTTCTTACTCGAATTGACAGTTGGGGGAAATTTAGGCCAAACCAAATTTGATTCAATCAGTATAAATTGTCAGTATCAAATCTAACTATGGACCCGTTTTGATGGATTTAAAAAAGAGTGCTTATCAAATGATATTTCTTATAACAGAGTTTGTTTTTAAAGCTAGGTAGTTGTGTGTTTGGACTTTGGATATAGTAATTAAAAGTGTTTTACAAGGTACTTTACGGTAATTTCTGAAAAAAAAAACTCTTTTTGACTTTTTTTATGGCTTCTGTTTTTTTTTTAAAATCTATTCAGATGCAAATTTTTTTCTTCGAAGTGCTTTTTTTTTAAAAATAATTATTTTTAAAAAAAAAAAAAAGAACGGGCTCTATTTCCAACAAGGATTCCTAAAATCAATCCTGTATGGACAAAGTCTCATTATTTATCAACTCTTGAATATGATAATATCCCAAGAGCATATGTTTGGTTAATGCAGGCAACATTGGATTCTTAGTAAGATAAATTTCACTTTGGCTATGATTTGTGACCTAACATTAATAATTTCTCTAATTGTAATTATCCGATGTTTTTTAATTTTTTTTGTGTTTATTTCTTTATTGCGTAATTTTATTTTATATAATTATTTCATTTTTAGCTAATTATTATTTAATAAATTATGTCAAATCGTTTTTAAAAAAGTATTCATATAAAAGAATTTTTTATTTTGCATACACATAGAGTGTGCGGCACTGCTAGTGTATCAAAAGAAAATTAAAGTAAAATGATCAAAAAGAAAGTAATTTTTTTTTTTGGACAAACAAATATGATTAAATCATGACATTCTTGAACATAATTCTTTAGCATTTCACATACTCTAAAACATCTTCAGCTTAAATAATTCAATTTTGATCGGAATAGTGAGTTTTTTAGTATTACAAGTTAAAAAAAAAGATCATTATCATACTAATTATATTTTATTTGGAATTATTTGTCGGTAAAGCCCTTTATTTTCAAACATGCTACCAAATTCGAAAGGACTGAAAAATATTTGTATAGGAAGTATTAATTAAGTCAACATATAATAAGCAGATGAGAGATTTGAAATTATATAGACGCAATATTATATTGTCAAAACACAGTAATTTAAAATTTGAAAATTCAGACGTCTTTGTCTTTGTATAAGCCTGCAGGTCAATATGTTCATATTATAGAGCTACTTCAGGATTAGGTTTACTTGTTATTTAACCATTTTGGGGGATTTTGGTGAGTAAAGTTTCTATCTTGCCAGTTTTGTGATTGTAATATCTCGTCCCACATTGAGAAATTTAGAAAAAAAATTAAATTTTTATAAGCTTCCCGTTTGAGTAAATTATTTATAGCTCAATTTAAAAGTGTATTTAGTAGGTTTGGAGGCAATTCTTGCGTTCAACAGGCCCGTCAGTGATAATTCATCAATTTGATTTTTTCATCAATCTTACTTTTTTTTTTTTCTGGAAATGATCTTCTCATTCCATTAACAATTAAATGAATCGTGTGTGTAATCCGTGTGTTCAATTTTATCTGATCAAAAAAGTGATTAAAATTTAAGAACATAACTGGTAAAATGTATGATGTTACATTCATAACATTTTACATAATAAATGACAAAAATGTTTTACATCATCATCATAATAATAAGGGTTAATTACACCTACATCCCCTACGAGTTCATTTTTAAATTTTCAACAGTCAAGTTTTGAAAATGTAACGGTTAATTACTTTTATAAAAAATTACACATACACCCCCTCTCTACTTTAAAAATTACATGCAACCCCCTTTTAAGTTTGCAAAATTACCAAGGGTAAAATAGTCAGATCACATAAATTTTTGGTTGACATCATCACTTTTTCACCGGAACCCTACCGAAAGGGGGTGCATTCATAATTTTAATATTTTAAAGGGAGTTTATGTGTAATTTTTCATCTAAGAGGGCTATTGATGAGAATTTCGTAAACTTATAGGGGGTGTAAATGTAATTAATCCTAATACATAATAGTTTTAACACTATCTCTGCGGATAATAATACAATTATAATAGCGGCAACTCAATTATAACAAACTTATTATCAATATTATAACTAATTGTCAACGTAACAATTTATTATTAAATTTCTTAAGAAAGAACTATAGTGCAAAAATGAAAATATTATTGTCACCTATAAATGATGACTTTGATTTTATGATTTGCTAGTATTTTTGCATCATGGCAATTCTTTCTATAATTGGACCAGCTTACATTTTACTATCCTCAAAATGAAGAATTAAGAAATACTGGTGCTAACTTTACATTCCAAAATTGCTAACAAATGAGGTTACATAGCAAACATTTTGAAACACATTCCAAAATTGTTGAGCAACTAATGAGAACAATATTTATATTCGTAAGAGAAGCCAAACATAAAAGCCGAAGTGGAGACACCTAGAGCTGATGTTGGATCCTGTCCCTGATATACCTCCTAGGCGTTCTACTAGAGAGAGACGCCCGGCTACTCCTGATGAGAGGCCTCGTTAGTTACAATCAACGGTGGTTGATGCATTACAATATATGTGTCAAATATGTACTCATCATCATCCATTAGATTCATCTCCAATATCCTGCAAAAGACGCAACCAAGAATTTAATTATTTCGAGCGCTGAAGGGAAATTTATTAGTGTACATAAGGTAAATTTGTCACTCTTGACTAATATATATATATATATATATATATATATATATTTGAGGGGGTGAGCGACTGCCCCCACCAACCCCTAATGAACTTCGTCCCTGATTAAATCAGTGCACATGATCGACTTATTTTGTGTCTTGCGCAAATTTGCAGACATATTTTAAAAACGACTGTCTCATCAAAACATATGCTCAGAGAGCGTTTGTTTTTACGTGCATGGTTGCCTGCACTTGTCGTAGCAGTTCCTGAAGCTCGACTCTTATCTCGCTAAAGGTCGGCCGGTTACCAGGAAGCGCTTCCCAGCATCTCTGCATCAAGTCCAACAGCTTCGGATGTGCATTTTCGGGGATCTCAGGTCGAAGCCCCTAGCCCATAGAAAACACATATATAGAATCGAAATTATAACATTATCAAAATATTTTGAGGGATTTTCGATCCACTATCAATATTTCACTTTATTAAATCATTATATTTTGATCTTGAAATTGTTTACCGAACCTGTCTGACTCCCAGGGCAGCTTGCAGAGGTGTTAAGGTACTGTAAGGAACCTATCAGCAGAAAACAAACAAAATGAAATAACAAAAATTAAGTACCATTCATATATTTATATTTGATACTAAGCTCTAATTATCATTTCTCAAGACAGGAAAGTTTTAAGAAAAAAACCACCTTAGCCGTGATGAGCTCCCAAAGAACTATGGCAAAACTGAACACATCTGCTTTCTGGTCATATGGTTGATGATTTATAACCTGTGAAACAGACGAAGCGCAAACATGAATAATGAAATAAATTAAGATTAACCAATTTTTCAACAAATGTTACAGCAACGTTTCTGAAATAAAAATCAGACATCATGGTTTTCCTAACAAGTGAAAGAAAGGTATATAGTACACCTCAGGAGCCATCCATCGGTATGTTCCCGTCTCAGCTGTCATCATGCCGCCCTTATTCTGGAAACGAGCGACCCCAAAGTCCGCCACTTTAACAACCTTAAAAACAACAGCAACATTAGGATTTTTTTTTTTTTTTTGCTTGTCCTGATATCGACACACACTATATCTAAATCTGATTTTCGCTATGAGCTTACATTGCAAGTATCCATGAGCAAATTTGCTGTCTTGAGATCCCGGTGAATAATGTCGTTGTCATGAAGGTACTCCATTCCTGTGCAGACATCAATCGCAAACTTGATCAACTGCGGGAGTTTCAAGACGAGGTGATTCTTGTGCAAATATTCGTATAGACTTCCTCCGGGCGTGTATTCTAAGAACAAAAATATCGAAAATTTTAAAATTTGAGAGTTAAAATAACAATGAACAATTTCTATAGACAAGATTTAGCTTCTGTCATCTGCAACACTCACAAAGAAAGGCAAAAAAGCCAAAGAAAAAAGATTAACTTGATCAAGCGTCGGACATTGTTTTAATATACCTGTAACTATCCATAAATGCGGCAACTTCGTGCACGCGCCAACAAAACATACAATATTTTCATGTTGTACCTGTCTGCATTCGAAAAATAAGTAAATAAATTATCATTTTGATGTTTAAGTCCAAATTGTGTTACTATTCCAAAAAAAAATAAAAACTGTGCCGCAATTACCTTAAAATAGAAACTTCCTGAGCAAACTCAACCTCGAGAGGGTTATTCAAATGTTCAGATTTAAGGACCTTAATAGCAACGTCCCGACCAAGATATAATCCGCGATACCTTGCCATTAAAAAAAAAACTTGAAATGTAAGAATTGGCAACATAGGGGACACTAAAAAATTTATCAAATCTAGTGTATAAGTGTGAACTAACAGATCTCCGCAAGATCCAGCAGCGATTTTATCCCCTATCTTCAGTAATCTCCAATCTATTTCCCAATCTTCATATTTTGTTTGCTCCGCAATATTTTTCTCCACAATCGACTGTGAGTATGAAGAACCGGACCACAGTCCCTAAAAACAACCAAAGCAATGAACTTGTAAGGTAACATTCATCTTCACGGGCGAAAAAGCTTAAAACTAGTTTTAGCAATAATTACAGTGCCCTCCTCTGCAACTATATTGAATCAGACAAATATCCCCTATATCGGCTTCAAGATTACAGATGCCTCCCTCGTAACTTATCTTCACCTTACAGTTACCCCTTACACTAACTATTGTGCATTGTTAAATGATGTTATAATTCAACTTTTAGTAAATTTCGATGATCAAAAGGGCATATTTGAAATTTTGAAACTACGACGGGTTTGAGGGTGAAAGAGTTGGAAAAAGAAACAACATGACATCATAAGCATAAATCATACGAAGTTACCTCATTCCGAGCAATTGCTTTTCTCATCGTATCATATAAACCCTCTGTATCCTAGCAATAATATCACAAAGTAAACAAATTTTAATATAGGTTTTAATAAACTTTGGACAAGGTCAAGCTAAACCAGGGATACCTCCACATGCCATCCATCAACAACGAATATGTCTAAAGAGTATCCATCCGTCGTAGAAAGTACATGAGCTTCGCGGATGTTAAGTCCTATGTCGGAAAGCAAAGCAGAGAGCTGCAAACGAGAAACGAGCTGAGTTAAAAAGAATTTAATAACATAAACAAGGAACACGATTCTTGCATTTTTACCTGACTAAGAAGCTTTGGCTTGTCGATGGTTGAAAATATCACTTCATGAATCAGTGCATGTGGGATTCCCTGTCTGCAATTTACATCTAAGTAGTAAAAATTTACAATTCAAATAAAGTAGCAAATAAAATATTGGATTTTTATCATAGAGACAAGTAATTTATTACAACTAATCTCATGTATTTTCATACTCCTATAAAAATATGAGCTTTTTCGACATTCTTATCATACTCTTTCCTATCTATAGATCAAATTTACCTTCTTGAAAATTCTTCTTCGGGGTCATTACTAATCTTCCTAGCCTCCAGATTCAGGTCTTCCAACTTCGAAAAAGTCTTGAATTTGCCAACAGAATTCCTGTTTTTAATTCATAGTCGAAGACAGAAAAGGCTTAAACGCGCACACGCACACATGATTTTTAGGAACATCAACCTAGGTAAGCATCAAGGTTCTTCTCTAAGGAGATGGATAAATAATCTAAAACCAGTGCTTTAACTAGCCATTTGATATCAAAAGCACCTGTGGTTTAACGATTGCCCCTCTTCGTTATCGCCACTACAACATCGGTCCAAGTTTGCAAAAACACTTGAAACTTGTTCGCCATCGACATCATCGGCTCTACTGCAAACATTCTGTGCAGAGATACAAAACATGAAAGCGGCATTAGTTTTTGTCCCTCTTTCAGTTGATCAAATATTTGACCAGAAAAGCATGCCGTTCCAAGATTCTTGTCTCCCTCCCACTTTATCAGCTTCGAATTGGAACCCACGTAATAAGGGCTCAAAAATGAATCAAACTACTTGATACTCAGACTTCAGATCAATTATAAAAAGCTCGTTTGAGCTTGGTTCATTAAGCATAACAAACCAAGAACACATTTTTCCATTTGATCAAATTTGAAGCTTGGCTCACACTTGGCTTGAGTTTGGCTCCATTAAAGCTCATTTGAGCTCAGCTCAGTCACTAATCAAACCAAACTCAAAAAAGATTTCAAACTCGATAGGAAATTCAAATCAACAATTTTCTTTTTGGCTTGACTCATTTACATGCTATGAGAATTTAAAGTAATGCTCTCAGAGTTGTAATAAATTTGAGAAAGAACACATTGGTACCTCTAGAAAACGGATATGGAAAACGGGATGATTATGAGGGTCCTTCGCCTTAGCAAGAAGCTTCTGATGCAACAACACATCTTCCACTTTATCCATATTAATATCCAGCACATATCTGAAACGCATAAATGATAACAAAATTAATAAAGTCCTGACACAACATTATTGTCTAGAACAATGTTTTGAAATTTTTTAATAAAACTAAAAAATTAATTTTTTTCTCAGTTTTTGACCATTGTATCCTCCAAAAATCCCATCTTGTTTGCAAAATCCAAAAAAGCAGACATAAAAAGACCAATGTTTAGACAGAAGTGTCAAATATATAGATTCAAATTCACCGCTGTATCCCAACTTAAAACATCGAAATCTGCAGTAACAATTATATGTGCATACACATTTGCTCTCTCTCTCTCTCTCTCTCTCTCACACACACACACACACAAAAGACCGAAAACCTCTGAGGCAAACGATTGAAGTGAGCCTCCAACCGGTCGCGGAAATCACGACTGTTGATGGCCTCCTCATTTCCAGTCTCTATCAGCCGATTATACACGTCATCCCTGATAACTTCGTGACAGCCTCCGCCGCTTCCGCCGCCGTAGCTCCGCCGCGGCGACGGACTCTCCCCTACCTCCTCCACCAAATCCATGTATACATAAAGCTAAGCGCGTAACTAATTCAGTATATAAAAATGATTATCACGTGTACGAGCAAAAAAGATTGACCAAGCAGTGGTTAGAAATTCTTGTGGGATGGCAGGGTAATTTGCTCCGCCATTTCTGTAACAGGAAAAGGTTAGTTCTGCAGAAGAACTATGTTTAACGAGAGACAGAGAGAGAGAGAGAGAAAATGGTTCAAGTCAAGCTTTTTTTTTCTTTTTTTCTTTTTTGACAGATAAAGACCAGAGTGTAGAGACCGGATATGTGTGTGCGTGAGAGAGAGAGAGAGAGAGAGAGGGGGGGGGGGGGAGCAAGTGCGTGTTGTGTGTGAGAGAGAAAGAGACAGAGACGGGAGCAAAAGGTGGAGTGAAGTTGTGGGCATGTAATAAATGGAAACATATTAATTAGTGTTGGTCTTTGGTAGATAAACCTAAATTAAGACTTCACTGAAATTACGCCATATTAAAGGGACCGGCAACGGATGTTGTACTAATTCCCAGATGATTTATTGTCGGATATTGGGTGTGCGGGGCTCTGGTATGATGAACATGAAGTTTATTTTTAAAATATAAGGAGTTTAACCGTTAAAAATTCAAATTTTTGTCTCGTAAATATGTGTGTGCGCGCGCACGCGCGTATTATGAAATGTTGGATGTTTAAGGTTATATTTACCTTTTTTCTTCGCTTTTTGCTTTTAATTGAAATTTGATTTGCTTCATCTATTCAATTTCTATTGATTATACTAAAAATAATTATAATGACAAGAGTCAATTATGAAAAATTTCTTACAATTTTTTTCCTCCTTACAAAAACCCTATAATATAAAAATTTACAATAACTCCTATTGTTTGGTTCCATTTTCCAAATACCCCTCTTGAACACATATGGGATCCGCAACGCATAACAAAATATTAAGGAATTACTTATAGCTTTTCACACCACAATAAGTTTCGTTAAACAAGGGCTAAATTTTTTCATGAGGCCTTACCTCAATCATAAGGTGGAAATTCATAATTTTGAGGTTGTGGATTTGAATTTTTGTAAATGTAGGTTTTCGTTCTAATTTGATGACATTGGTCATAATAGATTGCTTTCTATTAAAATAAAAAAGGAAAATTGGACAAAAATTAAAATGAAAAATTATAACTAAACCAAAAATATATATATAATATAAATGATGGAGAAATATCACATAATAATTAATTTTAAAATAAGGATATTTCACAAACTTGACTATTGTGGCTAAGTAGCTTCCTTTTATTTTCATGATTCATGAATGCCTTTTTTTTTAAAACCCTTTTAAAGATACTAACGTGAAACAGGTCATTTACTTAAAAGGAAGATGAATGTCACAGCACTGTTATACATACATATATATATATATATATATATATATATGTTTGTATAAAGATTGAAAAATAAGAATAATGTGGAAGTATTTTCACTAAAAGATTCATATTCATGCAAAAAAAAAATCTACACTCCATAAATGGGAATGTGATGTCATGCTGCAGCACTAACTCCAAAATATTTGGAAACTTTACTTTTATTTAATCATACATATATATATGTCTATATGTAAGAATATCATAGATGCAGATATTTGTATGTTTCATAATTTCTATGAGTAAAGTAGATTCAAAACTCAAAATCATTTTATGATAATAATATTTTGATCAGTTCAGTTGACAATGTGGTGGTTAAGAAATTCCAAACTTCTTCCCGAACAATTTGGTTAAGTCTATGTATATTGTGCTTGAATTCCATATGCGCATTTGTCACAATCACTCGTTAGTTATATACTTCGTTCGTTGATAATGCTAGGGTGACGGTGACGAAACTAATGCTTGCGTTGATCCATTCAAGTGTTTAATATCTTCGTAATTGAAAATGAAAGTTTGGGCATTACATAGTAGGGTGAGGCAAAAGATCATTGTTGCTTTTTCGTATTATTTTTTAAATATTTTTATAATGAATAATACAAAAAATTCTAATTCGAACTTGGTTTGATCGAACCCTACAAATTATATGACAAGTGTATTGCACTTGTAAAGTGATAGGTCACTCTCCTTAAAGTATCAATCGATCATAAAATAAATGAAAAACACTCACTACCTAATTAACATTGATTTGATAAAACGAAGTTTGGATCAGAATTTTCCGTATAATACATTCTTAGTTAAAAGAATGTCTCAAAACTTCAATTATATTGTGCTGAAAAGTGAAAATGATAGGGCAACCAATGCAGACTAAGGAAAGTGCCTGTATCTGATCCATGGAAAAGAATATCAATTACATTTTTGTATAAGTTACCATCATTGGCCAGGATAAGAATATTCATTTATTTATTTATTTAGCCAATTATTATATATAAGAAAATTTGATATCGATTCTTGACAGGTTTGGGGACACTATATCATCAGATGACGTGAAATTGATATTTCCTAGTATTATTTTAGGACCTCATATTATATATTTTTAGAATTTAAAGATAATTAAAAGCATAGAGAATCCAACATATGAATAATGAACACGAATAAAACAAAGATAAGTAAACCCTAATTATAAAAACTTTCAACAATGTCAACTAGTGTAATTTACCTTTTCGTTTGGGTTATGTATCTAATATGTTACACAACATTCTACTAAGTTTATAGTCATATAATTCATATTTTTAATTATTAAAAACACAATTAATTAATTCAAATATGATGAATATGTTAATCTTGATAATCGTAAGGTGATAATGTTCTCCCCATCAGCCTCAAAACTTTGTTCGAAATTTTTGGCCTAATCAATATATACTCCATTTTTAAAAGTGTGAAAAATATAATAGCAGGATTCAAGTTTAATATATGTGTATGGATCGTGTATATGTGCTCGTGTATAATCAAAAAAAAAACCCTAAACCCCTTTTGCAACAAAAGATTTTACATAGATAGGACGAATCACACGTACCTCTCCTGAGATATATTCTACTTACAAAAAACACCCCAACATATGAGAAATTACAATTACCCCCCTAAATTTGGGGGATTTTATGTTATATCGATAAAAAATCAATCCTAAGTGATTTAAGCAAAAAAAAAAAAAGAGAGAGAGAAAATAACTAAAATGAAAACCCAAAAATACCTATTATTTATCATTTTTTTTCCTTTTATTTTCTGCTTTCTTTTTTACTTATCTTTCTTTTATATCAGATCTGTTCCTTCTCTCTCTCTCTCTCTCTCTTTCCTGAATGGTCGGTGTGCTAGAGGCAGCAGACTGCAGCCAAGCAGATAAGCAATGGCGGACAAGAGGCGGCGAAACATCTCTCGATCTCTCTCCCCTCCCCCCTCTCCCTTCTCAATCTTTTGATCTCTGCCCTTCTTCTCTCTCTCCATTTAAATATGTATTCTTTCTGTCCCATAATATTAGCCGTCCTAGATTTTTTCACACAAATCAACTACTCTAATAAATAGCCTTTTTTTAGCTAAATTTAAAATAATTTGATAAAATTACCCTCCACGTACCTCATCAAATTCCACTAAACATAATAAATGAGAGTAAATTTTGTTGGGGGGGGGGGGGGGATTAATGCTCTCTTGAAATCTTCAAAGTGACACACATTATGAGATAAAAAAATCTCTAAAACGACTAATATTATAGGATAAATGAAGTGTAATATTTTTAAAATTAAATATGTATAATATAACAAAAAATCCCCTCGAGGGCAAAATAATTATTGCAATATGGTCAAATATCTATTCTTGCTTTCAGAAGGATAATTTTGGAGGTACAATTTTTTTTTTACTAATAATAGATATAATTTGTAATTATTCCCTTAATTTAGGGGGTGATTATAATTTTTTATTGATTGAAATATTTTTTTGTAAATAGAGTATACTTGAGGAAAGGTATAATTCGCCCAATAAAAAAACCAATAATGGCAAGCCTCCCAAGAGTCGCTATTGGAGTAGGGGTCCATTTCAAAGCGCGACATTAATTGATTTAAGAAAAGGAGGGAGTAAGTTCCTCAAGACTTAAGTACTTTTGGTGCTGGAAATGGGTCCTACGAGGATTGTCTTTATCCAATGGATGTGGAATTTGGGCTTAATGTGACATGAATCGATGGTTTTTTTTTCTGAAAAAAAAATATATTTCATTTAATTACATTAATAAATTATACATTACAAATTAAAGTGATGAAACAACACAATGCTGCATCATCATAATCCATGACACAAACCGAACTATTACATCTTAACGATGCAGAGAATTACTATTGAAATAAAACAAAAAAAAAACTACTATTAAGCTCTAATACAAACTCATACGTTTCAATAGAAAGTCGAATCTAAGACTTCATAGTTATGGGTCTCAATTTCGTCCATTGAACGAAAGCTCATTTGTTGAATTGATAATGTAGCAAAATGTGAACCGTTTCGCTCATGCATGGACCCAAACACAATATATGGTAGAATTTCTCTTGTGCCCCACTCATATATTATGTTATGTGGGTCAAATTGTCATCACTGAAAAGACATACAAAATCAGGTGGAAACTCAAATTATGAAGGCCAAGAGGATCCACCTTGTTTCCTCTATTGACTCTGGAATAATGAACTATTTTGTTATTATACTTTGTAGTTTGCAGCTCTTTTTTTGCCCTGATGATGACACTGCAAGATAAAGGGACCGGAGAGAGCGAGAGAGAGAGAACTGGGCTTCCTACACACTGAATTCGGGCCTTTGTCCCCACAGGCCACAGCTTATTTGGAAGATGAAGGCGGCCTCCTCCAAAGAAGTCCAAGCACCACACACACACACACACACATAATCTCCAAACGAAAATCAATATTCTAAGTCAATACGTTCGAATAATTATACAAATTAATCCACAACAATTTTGAGACAATAATAACAATAGTACAAGAGATTTCTAATGCTACATTATATGCTGCATCATTTGTACGCCAATGATATCTACCAAGTATAGATAATACAAGGCTGATACTGAGCAACACTCATCACAACCTTTAGTTCTTATAGATATACATATATATGCACCTTTTTCTTATATATATATATACAATAATAACAAATGTAATGACTCTTGTTATATTAAACCCTCTGATCGAAATCCCAGGGTGGCTGCCCATCCGGACGAGGGGGGTTGGGGTGGTGGCTGAAGTGATGGGGCGGTGGTGGGCGGGAGGACATTTGGGACGGGAACAGTCTGTTGCTTCCGTTGACGGCAGGAATTTGGCCGGCCGCAATCTTCAGTCTTTGCAGCTCTTCCCTTAGTGCTTCATTTAGAGCTAAAATTCACACAAGACATAAAGTAGAAAAGTATGAACACCAGAGACACCGGTCACGAAATGTTCACAAAATCCTCTATGGTATGAAAAATTACAAACATCTCCCCCCCCCCCCCCCCTCTCTCCTCCCGGTTTTGTATTACAAAACCCAACCTGCAATTAAGGGAATTTCTTAACATGAAACCAAACATAAGGGGCTTACAACAATTTTGTGAAAACAGGCCTAACCTCAAGGGATTTTCCGTAATTAACCCTAAAAAGTATTAATTACAGTGCCCTCTGCCATATAATTGCACAAAACATCCTGTGTCAGTTTGGAAATTACACACATCCCCTGTGACTTATTTGGGCACCTTAGTGTTATCCGCTATACATAGTTAGAAGATCTTAGAACTCCAATTTCAGTAAATCTTTTCAAATTGTTCTCGCATGTTTATATGCTATTATCGAAGTTTATTAATGAACTTTTTTTCCCAGCCAGCTTTTCGTAAGATGATCAAATTATGGCATCTATAGTTTTGAAACAACGAGGGAAGCTTGTGTAGTTACACATGGTTACAGAGGACAGCTTAATTGACTCATAAAAGTTATACATAAATGCATACATGCGTGTATATATATATATAAAAGCCATGCATACCATCTCTGAGGTGCGCCTGCTGCTCCAAAGCCTCTAACTTTAGTTTGAGTTCCTTGTTCTCAGCTGTCAAGCCCGTAGTATCTCTCTGCATCATGAGAAACGAAACAAACTATAAATGTTCTCTCCAGGCGTTATTTTCAGGGGTCATTTTAGCCAACATTAAGTTACTCTGCACAAACCTGAAGCAGTGTGATCTGAGCCGATAGCGTGGTCGCCTCAGTCTGCAGCGTCTGCACTTTCCTCTCGAGCTCACTCGTGTAGCGGATTTTTCGCTCTTTTGATCGTGCAGCGGATTGCCTATTCGCAAGAATCCTACAAATAAAGCATCTTTGTACGCCTCAAACTTGCTGTATTACTAACAATTTCTCACCCCAATATCGTAATTTGCAACTAATATAACCAGGTACACACAGGAGAAATCACACACACAAACACACACAATCGAGGCACGGCCAGGTTTTACCTTATTTCACTAAAGTATACACTAATAACACGATAAGGAAAATTCACTCGCTTTATAACGCCGTGCACGACATGCTTATGAATTGAACATGTAACAATATGTAATAAAATTATGGGATAAAAACGCTTAACCACAAACTATAATGCTTTTTCCGCTTTGTCATATGAACTTTACGTAACGTTTTCCACACTTAATCCCTCCAGTCATTTTCCGGCAACAAATGACCTCACGTATAAGAACACGTGTTCTATTTCCATTCACTTTCACGTGAACTTCAAGAACTTCCAAAAATATATAACCACACAGAAAAGGAAATTTATGAGAAAATTCAATCAAAAAAATTACAAAAAACACCATAGATAATCATAATAAACATTCAAGATAATTGAATTTTAAAAGTCAACGACAGGGCAAAAAAGGTCCAACCTTTTGGCTCTCTTGGGGTCAATCAAGGCAAGCTCAGCGAGTCTATCAGCAGCCATAGCCTTCTTCGCACTACAGTCCACCTCACACGACGTCGCACTGGAGTACCCATCCACGGAATTGCTGTGCCGGTGCCCCGGCCGCGACCCCACGTCCCCCGCCGCCGCCACCGGCGGTGCCCCGTCCAATTGAAGCCCCTCAAAGAAATCCGCGTCCATCGACAGGCTCCTCAAATGGGCTCCGGGGCGAGGTCCATCACTCTTTCCGGGCTGCGTCTCCGGAGGCGGCGGCGGCGGCCCATTGGGGACGTGCGACGGCGGGGTGGGAGGTAAATCAAGGTTGAGGTCCGCGACGACGTCGTCGAGGAAGATGTCGTCGAGGTCGGGGAACCGGAAGAAGGTCTCCGACTGGGCCCGGCGGTGCTGGGCGCGGCGGGTCGGGGTGTCGGGCATCTGATCGAGGTCAATCCGAGAGGCGGCGACGGGCTTTCCGGCGAACTTGAGGTCCATCATTTTCATTGGTGATTTGTGGGACAGATGATAGATTTATTAGTCGATTGAGAGATATTTGTAAGTGGGGTTTTGGGTGGGGAAGAATATTTGTGGGGTAGAAGGATTGGGGATTTGACGAAAACGGAGGATTGTGGGACCCACGCCCGCAGTGTTTGTGCAGTGCGCTGCCCCCATGTGGAGAGGTGGGAAAAATTAGGGGTCAAATATTTATTTCTTAGTTCTTACCCCATCATTAGTCTAAGAGAGACGATGTTAGAAAATCTTTTGTGCAAATAAAAAATTTGATCAAGTTCACTTAAATTATATAGATGTTAATAATGATCAGCACCCACAACTCCAACTACACCACGTGTAAAATTATTTAATTTGTTATGATTTGTATTTTAAATCTCTAACTTAAAATTTTATTTTGTAAAAATGAATCATAACAAACTCTCATGGAGTGACACTGATAGATTTCAATTAAAAATTTTAAAAATACCAATCAAACAGACTCACAAAATAATTTAATTATGGACTTCACACACACAATTGAAATTTAATATCTTATAGTTGAATTTTCAAAATATCCACCTGATATAATGTTCCACATCAAAAATTAACGTATTGAAGATGAAACTCGATTAAAGAATTCAAGCGTATTCATTTATGTATGAGAACTGAGAAGGATCCTTAAGTAATAGTTAAACGATATTTAGTGATCCATGTACGTTAAGAATTTTGTACATGTAGATTTTTATCTTTATTTGATCGCATTTGACCAATCATATAGTAAGTGTTAATATAATTGCCATGTGATTGGTTACTCACTCTAAATTGTATATCAATTACACGATAAGCATAAAGAACTAGTTCCGACGTGACCGAGTTAGGTCCAAATAAAAATTTCCCATTGACTCATTAATTAATCACAACACATTTAATTATTATACATAAGGTTGCCATTCTAAACCATGTGGAAATAGTTACCACTAGCAACAACTTCATAATAAATTTCTTCTCACTAATTTTTAAATTCCTTCGGAGGCATACATACGTGTTTGTAATATTTTTTTTCAATTCACTATTTATATTCCAACAATAAATCCATGTGACAAGAAAACATGCTCAAGTGAACACAAACACTTCTACTTTTGAAAAGGTACAAGTCGTAGAAAACATTAAAACAAAATTGAGTAGTAAAAATAAGTCGTACTTAAAATTAAAAAAAAAGTAATGGTGAAATTTTTAAAAAAACTAAAAATCGGAAAATCAATCTAAAAAGTATTTATAACTTTTTCAATTTTTTTCTCAATAGACATAAGAAAAGAAAACATTGCATAATTATTTTTTTTAGAAAAAACAGCAAATACATTTTGTTATAGCATTTGTAAACACTCATTAAATCCCCACTAATGAAGTTACTTTCTTTGTTAATGGAAAAGCTAGTGAAGATATTTGGTGGCATTCGTGTGGAATGCACACTCCCTCACATGAATTTATATAAGCTTAAAAAAATTTGGCAAATCATCTCATCTAGAGATGTCAAATCATTCTCGTCCTTGTACCTCTTTAGTGCTTTTCCTCTTCATCAATCCATCTTGATTATTGTTGACATGATCTAGAAAGTGCAATAAATTAGGTCATCTTTCATCCATACATGATGAATATATACACACATATGTATATATACATATATGTATATGTATCACTGAAGACGGAGCCAATAGGGGCTGGAAGTAGCAATCGCACCCCTCCCTTCCAAAATCATAAAAAAAATTTTAATATTTTATTTTTACATTGCCCTCTCCTCCAAATAAAAATTTATGATTTTATCTCTGTGTATCACATCCAATATTTTATTAAGTAAATATGTAATATTATTATTCAAAATCAAAGATCACAAAATCAACTACAAAAGTAGAAATATTCACCAAGTATTTGATATTCGAATTTGCATTCAAATGAGAATATGAGTCATTCTATTACCACGACTAGGGTGGGTAATACAAATGGAATCAAAACAAACAACCCCGCATCTCAAATAAAAACTTCCCCCTCCCAAATATATATATATATATATATATATATATATATATTACACTAACAAACATGCTATAATGGTGGTGCAGCAACTGAACTTTTTTCTTCTATAAATCCCTTTTCTGGAAGTGCGTGTGCTCACCAAACTCATTTGCCAAATGTATTAAAACACCCCCTCACTCACTCCCGCTCTCCCTCTCCCTCCCTCCCTCCCTCCCTCTCTCTCTCTCTCTCACTCTCACACGCGCGCGCGCACACACACAAACACTCTCAAAACCCCATTTCCATGGCTTCAACCATGGTTCAACGGAACGCCGAGAAATCGGCTGGAACAACAACTGTCATTCCATCGCAATGGAGTGGAATGCCGGAGGTTAGATATGGTGGATTATCAGCGATTTCTCGGGCGATACGCCATTTCTTCCCGATAAATCGGACTAAATCAGCCTTAGCGGAATGGAATGGCAATAAATCGACCATTTGAATTTCGAATTTTGCAAAGTTATTTAGTAGAAAAATTGGGGATTGGGGATTGAAAAGCGATATGGTGATAGTGACGATGACGGGATTGCTGTGGGGAAGGGTTGGTGAACCCACAAATTTTAGTTTGGGGTTAAATCGAACTACTTTAGATGGCTTTTGCGGTTTCTTCTCTTTTCTTTAATTTCTTCATGATTTTTATAATTTTGTAATTGATTCTTTTTTTTTCCTTTTGATTTTTTAATTTGTTGATTTTGTAATTATGTATATTGTGATTAGTTCACTTTCATTTATTTTAAATTAATTTTATCTAATCATTTTTGTTTGCTTTATTGAATTTCATTTTTTATAAAAAGAACTTATTTGAATTCATATATCTTATCAACATTTAATATTTAAACTACAACTATTAAGTTACTTTTATTTATAGATTTTAAATAAAAATAAACTTGGTTAAACTTTATACATGAGAAGTATTTTTATTTACTTTACCTATTTTAAATATTTACTTAATATATGAGAAGTATTTTTGTTTTAAATAATTTTTAATTTTTGGTTATAAATATGTATTCTTGATGCAACAATTTTCATACATAGTAGTTTTTCTTGTTAGAATTGAACTAAATATAAACATTATTTTTTTATTTATTACAATCAACTCGGGACACCTTACAAATCTCAATAAGAAAGACACCCCCACACACACGCACACACTCACTCAAGGGGAAAGAGGGAGAGGATAAGAGGGTTCGAACTCAAGACTTCACTGGTGCCGATTTGAACCCTGATAGAACTAAAACTTTTATTTTTAGTCAAATATGACAATTATATCCCCAAGTTTTGTAGAATATTACGAAAGTAAGTAGAAACCAACAAACATTAAGTAATTAACCTTAGTTAATAAGCTAGCATAAGAATGAAATAATGCAATTTTTAAATTTATACATGCACTAGTAGTTTTTTCACAATATAGTAGATTTTTTTGGTATTTTAACTAAAAAATATCCATTCCGGTCGCATACATTTCGCAACATTGCAATGGAAGTGGAATGGTCACCTCCATTTTATTCCCCGTAACTCTTCCGGCAAAACATGGCTTCAACCCAAACAAACCCAGCACCCAAATCTCTTCTCCTGATCGAAACTACACCATAGATAACCCTTGTCGACCCAGAACAAAACCCGAAAGAATTCGACTACTCCAAACAATCTCAGTGGTTGTGCGCCGCTGTGCTCGGCTCCAACAACGGCCTCGTATCCACCGCGTCCCTCATGATAGGCATCGGCGCCATGAAACAGGACATCAGGGCCATGATTTTGACCGGCTTCACCGGCCTGGTCGTTGAACCTTGCTCCATGGCCATCAGAGAATTTGTCTCCGTCTACGCGCAACTCGACGTAGAACTAGCCTAGGTGAAGAGAAAGAAGAAAAGGGCTGAGAGATAATAGAAGAAGAGAGTGGCGAAAATGAGGGCGGTTTGCTTAATCTAGTGCAGGAGGTTGCGGCGTCAGCACAAGAGTTCTCAACCGGCGCAATGGTGCCGCTGTTGGCGGCATCATTTATAAGGGGGTACAGGGTGAGGATTGGGGTGGTGGAGGCAACGGTGAGCATTGCGCTGGTGGTGTATGGGTGGTTGGGGGCAGCACTGGGGAGGGCGCCGGTGGTGAGGTCCTCTAAATAGAGTTTTGTTTGGCTTGACGAAGCTGATTCGTTCTAAGGACCTGTGAATTAAAAAATATATATATTTATAGAATATGCTAATAATTTTCTTCATTTTTTTAATGTGTAATTGGAGTTGTTTTAGAGGATTAATCCTCTATTTTGACCTTAAAAACACTGGCTTTTATATATCAATCAATTATAATAATGTTATATCATCAATTGAATTTAAAATATATACTTGATATGACAAAATTCATATCATTCAATATTCAACATACAATGCATGAAAGAATGTTTTCGATTTTAAGTGTGTGTGAATGTCAAAAAAAAAAAAAAGAACTACTACCAATTGATTTAACGGAATTGTGCACTAGATTTCTTAAACAATGTCCATAGTTTGAATAGTGGAGTTATGAATGGAGAAATTGGATTAGAATAGTCGCCCTCATATATGGGCATTTGCAATTCCCTAGCTGGATTAGTCGGCCAGTATATCGAAATCAGGTGGTTAACACCAGAAAATAATAATATAATTCTAAGTAGCATCTACAAAAAAAAGAATACTTTTCAAGATTTAAAAAAACAATAATAGTAATAAAAGTTGAGGGGTATAAAATTTACCAAAAAGAAAATTATTAAAAAGCTTTCATGAATGTCATAATTTTTAATGTCAATGGCAAATCAATACCCATTAGGGGTGTAAGATGTGTCAAGCGAGCTCATAAACATAATGAGTTTGTTCGACTTGACCTCGGTTCAAGTTTGAGCTCTCATATACTTGTTCGAAAGCTCACGAGCTGGCTCATGAGCTTTTCCTATTTTTTAATATTTTTTTTAATTTCTAAATATATAAATAATAAATAACAAATAATATTGGTATAAATTTATATAAAACATTCAATATTTTCTATGATTTAAATGTTTAAATCGTATATTAATAACAATGAGTTCGCAAACCGCTCGAGCTCGAGCTCGAGCTCAAGCTCAACTTTTCAATGAGCCAATGAGCCAAGCTCGAGTTTTATCATTCTGATTTGAGCTCGAGTTCAAGCTCAACTTTTGAATGAGCCAATGAGTTGAGCTCGAGCTTTTATCATTCTTATTCGAGCTCAAACTTAAAAATATAGGCTCATCGAGCTACATTTCGAGCTTAATTAAATCTAGTCTTGCTATCGAGCTCGAGCTCTCAAAATGAGTCGAGTTACAGCCCAAGTACGCATCATCTAACAGAAGCTCTAGACCAGTTAAGAACCACTTACAAATTGCCAAAAATTCGAGTGAGCACTAATTCTAAACTTCTACTTTTTGTATATTTGAAAAATATTTTGCTAAAAAAATAGTACATCCGAACACCCTCAAACAGTTGAGAAAAATAAAAAAATAAAAAAATAAAAACCTTATATTGAAACTTTTTCGAACACTCTCCATATCAAAAATTGTTAAGTAATTGTCAATATGTCATTCACGCAAGTGGGATATAGATAAATTGCTTAAAGTCCCTCCTATTTCTAGCATTATTCTGTGAAATTAAATAACTGAAATAAATAATAAAGACAAATTTCTGTGTAGCTAAAAGTCGCATTACGAATTTTCCTTATTTATACTCTTTTTGTACATAAAGTCGCACACGGATGAGCTCCCAATTCAAAGTCCCATCTCTGTACAACCATTTTCTCCGGCTTCTATAAAAATAAAATTATCCTTAAAACAGAAGAGTGAACAAGTCTCTGTATATACTTATTCTTAAGTATACAAAATCCTTATTTATATACGTATCTGTTTATATATTCGCATTTTGTATATCGATACTTTTTTTTTTTCTTAAGGATTTGAATGACCCATTTTTTGTTAGATTTTGTAAAAGTTTAATCTGAGATCCAAAATAAATGTTGCAATGTTTTGGTGCACCACTGCTTGATTCTTGAAATGGTTTATTTTGGAACAAAAACTGTTCTTGTTTATTTATATATATATATATATATATATATATATATATATAGAGAGAGAGAGAGAGAGAGATAGATATCATTTTGCGCATATCAATATGTTGAGAGAATTGAAGGCAATGACTCGAAACAAAAGCATGGTCTTTGTATATATTCCAATATTCAGTTTCCTAAAAAGTTTTAGTTCGATTTGGGTTTGACCACACCGGTATGAATTATCATCCCATTATTGGGTCTTCACTTGCCTTGAACCTCCGTTCTTGAAACTTGTCAAAGATTCCTTTGCATGTGATGTGTTTAACTTTTTCTTTTTTCTTTGCAGAGATTCTCTTTAACTTTGGAAAATTCTTACCCGCGTCGAGTTCGACCACACTAAGACTAATCACATGACGAGTATTTTATACTTGTCATTTGATTGATGTATAGTTTAGGGAGAATGATCAATCACATGACAAGTGTATTAACACTTGTTATATGATGAGTTGGATGCGGCCAAGTCGCATCTGGACAAGAATTTTCTCTTATCTTTTGGCAAAGAACTACTATCCTTAGTCTTTTTATTTGCTTTTTTTCTTGTCGTTTCACTGTAATGAATGAATTGCATTTGTTATATGATTGATGTATATTTAAAATAGAGTTACCAATTACACAGTAAGCATTAATTTAATTCACATAAGAATTTTCTTTAATTTTCTTTGTCATGCTCCAACTATTCCAACTCTTTTCCTTTTCTACTCATTTTTTCTAGTCTCTCTTTTGGGCTCTTTTTGGGCCCAAGTGGTTTGGCTTAATGGGCTCTTCCTTTTTATAGTGGAACTAAGCACAGCCCATCAAGCCCCAGATCCAGGGTATATCCCAACCCATTAATACTGTCAGCGTTACCAATAAGAAAAACATCATCAATTCGTGTGCTAATTTTTGTTCTAACACAAGACGATTCTTTTTTCACTTAATCCTAGAGGAAACATCTTCCGATAATAAGTGAATCGGGCATAAGATCATGTGTCATATTTTCATTCATTTTTATTGTCGAAAAATGATCGTAAAGGATTAAGTGTGAAAAATATAAAATTAATATAATAAATTAAAACTTATAAAAACTTCATATGGTAATGTGTAAAAACGGTCATAGTTTGGGAGATTGAGTATTTTTATCACTTGAAATAAAATTGTTTAAATTTGTATCTCAATCACTATAACTTGTACCTATTGATCATTCATAACTATTATATGCACTGTTTCAAGCTTAATTTTGTGTCTAATTTGTCTGGGAACTTAATTTATAAGAATATAGTAGAATGTGATTTTGAAAAAGAAAAAAAAGAAGAAGAAAGGAAAAAAATAAAAGTTGGATTTTATGTTAAAATATTCCAATTTGGAAAAATCGTAATCGAACCCGATAGGCCACTGTTGAAAAATAAGTCATAATTCATAAATGGAGGAACGTGACCTATAAAGTGCAAGTCTCTCCTCAACTACTCGTTGGTCCATAAATATATGTAAAAGTGATATATACACGTAGGGCTGTAAACGGATACTAAACGGAGCGGATATGCTATATCCGTATCCGTATCCGATTAAATTTTACCGTATCCGTATCCGAATCCGAATCCGTCGGATATTCGCACCCTATATCCGAATCCGCATCCGACGGATATTTTGCGAATTCGGATATATCCGAATCCGTTTAGTATTTTTTAAAATATAACATAATTATGAATTTTTGGATATCCGAATCCGCTAACAATTATCGGAATATCTGTTTAGATATCCGAATCCGTTTATCCGAAATTCGCAATATCTTCTTCACAGATCTGCAGGAACCACAAAATCAGAAATTCATATCTTCTGCAGATCTCTTCACAGATATTGCTTAAAATTCATTAAATATCACAAGCTTAAGTGTAAACAGCTTATAAATACAAACTTTAGAGAACTCTTTCTTCCAAGAATCACCTGGAACATAAAACCCAATTAACCCCTTCTCTCCAACAGAGTAGAAAAAAAGTAAAAAGAAAGAAAGACAAAAGATCGAGAGAAAATGAAAAGACCCAGAAGATTAGACCCAGTAAACAAAACCTCAAACTGAAACAATTAAGGTTTTTTCAAAATTTTCAAATTAACCAAAAAGTCCCAAAAATGGAAAGATTTGTTAAATGCAAATGGAGCATTGACTTCAAGCAGAAAGGCATCCACACTTTACCATGAAGAATTGAAGGTGAAGAAAATGAGATCAGAGATCTAACTAAAAAGGGGCACAAGATAAAAATAAAATAAAAAAAAAGAAGAAGAAGAAGATGAAAAATTCAAAACCCAAGTCAAATACGTATGTATATCTAAAAATTCACACAACTTTTCAAACAAAGAAGAAGCAGATCAAGAAGAAGATAAACAGTTCCAAACCTTAGACAATATATATGTATACATACATACAGTATATATATCACCTTCTCTTTCACACACACACGCGGACAAAGAAAAAATGGCCTCATCCGCCCGTCGCCTCTCCGCCTTGCATAGATGAGAGAAGACGATGAGAGATCGAGAGAGAAGAAAGCAAGAGAGACAGAGAGAGAGAGGAGAATTCTTGAGAGAGAGAGAACGAAATATCTGGAAAAAAGAGAACGAGAGAGAAAGAAAGAGAGAGAAGAAGAGAGGGAGTGACAGAAAAGAAAATTCTGGGGAAAAGAGAACGATAGAGAAAGAAAGAGAGAGAAGAAGAAGAAGAGAGAGAGAGAGAGAGAGAGAGAGAAGAAAAATCTAGAAAAAAGAGAAAGAGAGAGAAGAAGAGAAAATTCTGGGAAAAAGAGAAAGAGAGAGAAAGAAAGAGAGAGAAGAAATCAACTATTTGAATATGTTGTTGGATTTTCTCATTTTCTCTAATTTTAATATAATGTTAGATTTTCTTTAATTTTTTTTAATATAATATATATTTTATCTAATTTTTAATGTTTGAATGTTAATAATTTTAATGGAGTTGTATTTTAATAATAATAATTTAATATAATTTATCGAATACGGATAACGGATATAAGTAAACGGATATATCCAACGGATATACAATTGGAGCGGATATTAAACGGAGCGGATATCTAATTACCATATCCGTATCCGTTTATTACTCGGATACCTATAATCGGATACGGATATATCCACTTTAAACGGATGCGGATAATATACCTCATAAACGGATACGGATGCGGACGGTAATCGAATTTTCGATTTTCCGTTTACAGCCCTAATACACGTTAATATCTATACTACTATAAAATAATAGTTATTTTTATTTTATAAATGATGGTTATTTATATGATTTTATAAATTTTGCCCCTTAATTTTATGTAAAATAAATAAAGATATATAAAATTATGGCTAAAATTAAAAATTCACATGAAATCTATTCAATTCGGATATCAAATTTTGATGTATCAATTTTACTCTTTTAATTAGTAAGCACATGAAACAAATAACAAATAAAAGGTTAATATTGTAATATAACATACGATTTAAAAATTCATGTTCTCAACCAACAAACCACTTTCTCTAATTACAATTATTTGGTATTTTTTTCTATTTATTCTTTATCATGTAATTTTATTTTATATTATTATTTTATTTTTATATTATTAATTTAATAAATTATTTCAAATAATTCAGAAAAAATATTCTTATTAAAGAAATTTAATAATATATTTATATTGTCATCCTAAAAAAATTAACTATTAAATTGAAATATATATTTTTTATATTTTGCATACACATAAAATGTGTGATAGTGCTAGTACATAGATATATACTATTGAGTATATTTCAATCAATTATACCACTAAATCACAACGTATAAGTCAAAATTATTACATCGTAAACAAAATTCTTAAAAAATAGAGCATAAAGTTTGAACTTTGAATACAGTAGAGAATTACATCACAACCAATTATAATTGGTCTAATGAGATAAGACGCTCAATCATTTAAGCAATATACACATTCGAATTAGAATTGCAAATAGAGCAATTTGGTTGGAAGGGTCACCTCCATATTAGACTTATGCAATACCCAATTTTGAATTAATCAGTCAGTAAATCGAAAATTGAATCATTTAAAAAAAATACAATTACGCTACTTAAAAAAAAAAAGAAAATAAAAGAAAGAAAAAACTACTATTCGTATAGTGA
>CM047884.1:13337246-13352020 GCA_026212405.1 Petrea volubilis
GTTGTCGTGCAATATTTCCGCTGGGATGACCGCCTCGGATCCATACACTAAGGCGTACGGGGAGTCTGCCGTTGCTGTTCGAGGGGTGGTGCGATAAGCCCACAAGACCCCTGGCAACTCATCCGCCCATTCTCCCTTAAAAGAACCCAACATAGTTTTAAGGTTTTGGAGAATGATGCGGTTGGTCACCTCCACTTGGCCATTGACTTGGGGATTCCCCACGGATGTGAACCGCTGCTCGATGCCATGACTCTGACACCATTCCGTTGTGGCTCGACTCTGAAACTGGGTACATTATCTGATATCAGCACTCGAGGGACCCCAAAACGGCAGATAATATTCTTCCATATGAAGGACCGGATCGAGGCATCAGTAATTTTGGGAACGGCCTCCGCCTCGACCCACTTAGTGAAGTATTCCACGGCTACTATGGCGAATTTTCTTTGGCCTTTTCCCATAGGGAAAGGTCCAACTACATCGATCCCCCATTGATCGAAAGGCCATGAAATCTCCACATTCACCATCTCGGCCGCCGGTTTGTGAGGAAGGTTAGCATAAAGTTGACATTTCGGGCACTTCCGGGTGTAATCAAATGCATCCTTTAGAATGGTTGGCCAATAAAAGCCGCTTCTCATAATCTTTTTGGATAATGACCTTCCTCCCGCATGATTCCCACAACTTCCCTCGTGAATAGACTGCATTACTTCTCGGGCCTCTGAGGGGAGGAGACATCTGAGCGGGGGTCCCAGAAAAGATTTCCGAAATAACCTTTCCTCACTGTCCAAAGCATATCTCGCACACTGCCTTCTTAGTCTCCTCGATTGGTTTTGGTCAAATATCTCTTCCCCCGACAAGAAAGCGCGGATTTCATCCTGCCAACTAGGTTCGAGGGGATGGATAGGCATGATCGAGGCGCTCCCCTTGCGGATTACAGAAGTGTCGAGAGTCTGAAACATGACTACATGATCCCTCGTGCCTTTCAAGGCACTTGCAAACTTGGACAAAGCGTCTGCGCGCTCATTTTCTTCTCTCGGGACCTGCTCCAAAGTGAAAGATTTAAAACTTTCCTTCATCTTGGAAACATATTCGAGGTACTTTGTCATCATGGCATCCCGGGATTTATATATTCCCCCAATCTGATTGGAGACTAGTTGAGAATTAGTGAAGGCTCGGATATGAGAGACTCCTTCTCGAACTGCCAATTCGAGGCCAACTATGAGGGCCTCATATTCTGCTTCATTGTTTGTGACAGGGAAATTGAGCCTGATAGCGAATTCCACCATATCACCATTTGGGCTCTGTAAGGTGATCCCAGCTCCCCCTCCTTGCGTGGTAGATGACCCATCTACATGCAGGAGCCATGGGTCGGTGATAGGCGGACTTTCTTCCGGCAACCCCACTCTTTCGAGGAGGAAATCAGCCAGCACTTGGGCTTGGATGGCGGTTCTGGGTTGATACAATATATCAAATTCCCCGAGCTCTATAGCCCACTTGATAAGCCGGCCTGACGTGTTAGGCTTTGAGATGACCTGCCGGAGAGGTTGGTTGGTAAGTACTACCATGGAGTGTGACTGGAAGTATTGTCTCAGCTTCCTTGCGGAGTGGATGAGGGCCAACGCAAATTTCTCTATCTCCAGGTAGTTCTTTTCTGGCCCTTGCAACACTTTACTGAGATAATACACCGGTAAGTGCTTCCGATCCCGTATTACCACAATTACAGAGCTAACCGCTTCTGGCGATACAACGAGATACACATACAGCTTTTCTCCTGGGTTCGGTTTTGCTAGCAGAGGCGGGGCGGCCAGATACTCTTTAAGCTCGCGCAGGGCTTGCTCGCATTCGGGGGTCCACTGAAAATCAGGAACTTTCCTCAATTTTTTGAAGAAGAGGAGGTTCCGGTCCGCTGACCGAGATATGAATCTATTCAACGATACAATCCGGCCACAGAGCCTCTGGATGTCCTTGATTGATTTGGGGGACCCGATTTTTTGCAATGCCTCGATTTTCTCTGGATTGGCCTCGATCCCCCTCTCGCTGACCATATAACCCAGAAACTTCCCCCCTCAAACTCCAAACGTGCATTTCGAGGGGTAGAGTTTCAAACCGAATTCCCTTAGTACTTGGAAGACCTCTTTAAGATGTTCGAGATGGTCTCTTTTCTCCGGACTCTTAACGATCATGTCGTCCACGTACACTTCGACAATCCGTTCTATCAACTCTTTAAAGATTAGATTCACTAACCTTTGATAGGTCGTCCCTGCATTCTTGAGGCCAAATGGCATGACCAGGAAACAGTAGACCCCCATCTCTACCACAAACGAAGTTTTGGACTGGTCTTCCGGGGCCATGGAGATCTGGTAGTACCCTTGATAGGCATCCATCATACTCATCATCTCACAGCCTGCCGTCGAATCGACAAGCTGATCGATTCGAGGGAGCGGGTAGGGGTCCTTTGGGCATGCCTTGTTGAGGTCCGTGAAGTCGTTGCACATCCTCCACTTTTCTTGCCCTTTTGGGACCACTACTACGTTGCACAGCCACTCCGGGAAGTATATAGGCATGATATAGCCAGCCTTCAACAACTTGTTCACCTCCCCCTCGATAATCTTGTTTCTTTCGGCCCCGAAGACCCTCTTCTTCTGTTTAACAGGCTTGAAGGTGGGATCAACATTCAATCGGTGCACAATGACCTCGGGGCTTATCCCAGGGAAATCCGAGGGCTGCCATGCAAACACGTCCTTGTTCTCTCGTAAGAAGTGAACAAGCATCATCTTCTTAGCTTGATCGAGTTGAGCCCCTATCTTGGTCGTTTTCTCGGGGTTACCAGGCTCCAACTCGATGGTCTTGGATTCTCCGGTGGGCTCGATCCTGCTGTCCTCGAGCTTCCTAGTTTTTGTCGGAGGCAGCTCTACCCATCCAGAGTTGCTATCTGAGCTGGCCTCGGGTGATTTCCTTTTCGAGGACCCAGGCTTCATCCCAAGTGAGACCGAGTAGCAGGTCCATGCGTCAACTACATCGCATCTCACCTGGCCGATCCCGGTCTCGGTGGGGAATTTCATCATGAGGTGGTAAGTCGAGACCACTGCTTGGAATGCATTAAGCGCCGATCGGCCTAGGATTAAATTATAGGCAAAGGGGGCGTCCACCACCAGGTAGTTCACCATCAAGGTCCGTCGGTGGGGCTCCTTGCCGAGGGATGTTGGCAATTTGATCTGCCCCAGGGGGTGAATCTGGGATCCCCCAAAGCCTATCAGGGGCGTCCTCACCGGCTCCAAATCGATTTTTCCCATGTCCATCTTTTTCAAGGTCGAATAGAATAGGAGATTGGCTGAGCTTCCGTTGTCGATCAAAGTTTTGGTAATGGCGAAGTTAGCTACGTCGGCCGTTACCACCATAGGATAGTCAGGTTGCTCGATCAGACCTTCTGGGCTCTGGACAGGGATCCTGTCACTTTCGGTAAACTCGATCGAGCATCCCTCGATAGCATTAACCTGCTGGGGGTAATCCGGATTCTCAAGGGCAAACCGGTCATACCGGAGCTTCCTGCCAACTTTCTTTCGAGAGGATCTGGTATCACCCCCGGCGGGTCCTCCCGCGATCATGAGGATCGTGCCCTTTGTGGGGTGATTGTTGCTCAGGGGCCTCTTGCCAGCTCTCTTTGAAGTTTCCGGATGCTTTTGAGGGCTCGCCTTTCTGGGTGACCTCGACCGCTCTCGATGGATCGGGGAGGCCTGGCGGTCATAATACTCCAGCTTCTTAACAAATTCCTGGAGCTTCCCACCACGGATTAGGGCCTCGATCTCGTCTTGTAGGTTATAGCAATCCTCCGTATTGTGCCCAGGTTGCCGGTGGTAGGCACAGTATTTTCCACTCCTCCGGGCCTTCCTCCCTTCGGGCATCCTCTTAGGCGTTGAAAACGCGTGGCTCCCGAGGAGTGAAAAAATCTCAGCTGGGGTCTTGGTAAGGGGAGATACTCTTTGTACTTCCTGACTACCTCCTTCCTTTCCTTGCCCCTTGATTTGTCTTCCCGGGGTTTGGTGCTACCTTCTCCTTTATTCTTGGGCGGGTGCTTTATGAGGTTGAGCTCCTCAACCTCCATGTACTTGGAGGCCAGCTGCTGAATCCCGGCTATGGTGCGGGGGGCCTGCATAATAATGGCCTCCGCACATTTCTCATTCTTTAGGGCTTGATACAGCTCATGCCGGACAAACTCGACCCCCACATCTTCCACTTTGAGGAGCTCATTGTTAAATCGTTCCATGAAAGCACGCAAGCTCTCATCTTCTTTCTGGACTACTCCATACAAATGAGTATGGGACAACTTAGTGAACATCTTGGCAGCGAAATGGCTCAAAAATTTGTCCGCTAGTTCTTCATAGGAGGAGATGGATTGTGGCTCCATCTTCTTAAACCATGTAAGGGCGATCCCCTGGAGGGTGGTAGAAAAGAGACGGGCCCATACGTGGAGGTTGCTGGTTGCCACTCCCACTACGTCCTCATAATGAGTTAGGTGCTCAAGCGGGTCCGTAGTACCGTCATAACGGGGCAGGCTGGTGGGCATGCGTTCATCCGGGGCCAACCGGGACTCGGCAATCTCCAAAATAAATGGAGACCTTTCTAATCGGTGGTTGTAAGGAGGGAGTTGTCGCGTTACTTCCACCCTTATGCTCCTCTCTCCTTCACGTCGCCTGGACAGACGTTCTATCTCGTCCTGTAGATCACTGACCTGTTGGCGCATGCGAGCCAGCTCTTTCGGCTCCTCCCCCCTTCGAGGGCGCGGACGTTGACCACCGGACCGGGACCTAGCAGGAACCCTGGACCCGGCGGGTGCGTCCATGGCATTTCGGCCAGGAGGAACCCTGCGAACAGCTATATTGCCTGATTCAGCGACCTCTTCCCTGGGATTATGTCTATGACTTCCTTCACGTGGGGACTAGCTCCGGCGGGGATCACGGTGCTCGTTGCGGCGAGATACGGCTGGGGGCCCTACCTCATTAGGAGACGGAGATAGATCTCCGGATAAAAGCCGGACTAAGGTTTGGTCATCACAGGCCCCCAACAGCTGTCTGATCCGGCTGAGGGGGAGGGTGACCGTATGGTCAACCGGCTGCGTCCCTGCGGCTTGAGCTGGTGCGGGATCATGAGAGGGTCCCGCCCCCAGGCCAGCGGGCAGTGCGGGTACAGCAGGTCCCTTTCCTTTGTTTATAACGTTGACGGCTTCCTCTGCCCGTTGAGTCACTTCGGGGGGGTTGCGGTGGCTCCTCTCCGATGCGACGGACATATGAGTTCGCCGGGTGTTCACCATTCTTTCTTGCTTGAAAAAGAATCACCTCTCGAACAGGATTAGGCCCTCCTTCTAGCGCCAAATGATGCGGTCCGGATTTGGTTGATCCACGTGTCCGAGTACTGTGCACTTCCGTAATAGTATTTGCTGGTGGCCCACCTGCTAAAGAGGGAGAAGCACACGTGAGACTAGCCGGTTTTGCCCCGGCGTAGGCTCTCCGACGCTCAAGTCAGTGGTGGGTTCAAGAAGAAGATGAACAGTATTAGTATCTTGGCTTGTAAGGCAAAGAATATTTCTTACCCCTGGTGGAGAGCCGTATGGAGCTTTTTATATGAGAGTGAGGAGCCTGATGTGACATGGTTGGTAGGATCCGGTCACCCCTATCCCTGTAGCTGTTATGATAAATGCCTTTTGTCCCCCTTTTTCCAGTTTTTAGGCGGCTACCTTCACTCATCATTAATGAGGGGTCATACCTGGCATTAAATGGATATCTTGGACATTTATGACCAAGGATTATATTTATGACTTGGCATTTAATACGCCCACGTCTGATGGGATGGACCCATGTGCCAACGTGTCGCAGTAGGTGGCAGTGGGCTGCGCCTGCCAGTGTCTTCCAGCTGTACTTGTCCCGTCATAGTTCCCATCTTTGCAACGGTTAAGTCTGGGATTTGGCCCTCGATGGGAGCGCCATCGAGGGCAATCTCTCCATTCGAGGGCATCCCTGCTAACCGGTTGCACTGTGGATTTTCTTAAGGGAGCGAGGCTGGCATGAGATGCCCTTTCGAGGGCCTTGACAGATTCGAGGGCGGCAATTCCATACTTAGCGGATGTGTGACTTTTGGAGAGATGGCGATGACGTGGCATGGTGAAATGGCACTTGACTCATCACATTTATTTTATGATCGTTTGATACTTTAGGGAGAGTGACCTATCACTTTATAAGTGTAATACACTTGTCATATAATTTGTAGGGTTCGATCAAACCAAGTGAGAATTAAAATTTTTTGTATTATTCATTATAAAAATATTTAAAAAATAATACGAAAAATCAACAATGATCTTTTGCCTCACCCTACTATGTAATGCCCAAACTTTCATTTTCAATTACGAAGATATTATAAACACTTGAATGGATCAACGCAAGCATTAGTTCTTTCACCCTAGCATTATCAACGAACAAAGTATATAACTAACGAGTGATTGTGACAAATGCGCATATGGAATTCAAGCACAATATATATAGACTTACCAAATTGTTCGGGAAGAAGTTTGGAATTTCTTAACCACCACATTGTTAACTGAACTGATCAAAATATTATTATCATAAAATGATTTTGAGTTTTGAATCTACTTTACTCATAGAAATTATGAAACATACAAATATCTGCATCTATGATATTCTTACATATATATATATATATATATGTATGATTAAATAAAAGTAAAGTTTCCAAATATTTTGGAGTTAGTGCTGCAGCATGACATCACATTCCCATTTATGGAGCGTAGATTTTTTTTTGCATGAATATGAATCTTTTAGTGAAAATACTTCCACATTATTCTTATTTTTCAATCTTTATACATATATATATATATATGTATGTATAACAGTGCTATGACATTCATCTTCCTTTTAAGTAAATGACCTGTTTCACGTTAGTATCTTTAAAAGGGTTTTAAAAAAAAAAGGCATTCATGAATCATGAAAATAAAAGGAAGCCACTTAGCCACAATAGTCAAATTTGTGAAATATCCTTATTTTAAAATTAATTATTATGTGATATTTCCCCATCATTTATATTATAGATTTTTTATAATTTTTCATTTTAATTTTTGCCCAATTTTCCTTTTTTTATTTTAATAGAAAGCAATATATTATGACCGATGTCATCAAATTAGAACAAAAACCTGCATTTACAGAAATTCAAATCCACAACCTCAAAATTACGAATTTCCACCTTATAATTGAGGTAAGACCTCATCGAAAAATTTGGCCCTCTTTTAACGAAACTTATTGTGGTGTGAAAAGCCATAAGTACTTCCTTAATATTTTGTTATGCGTTGTGGATCCCATATGTGTTCAAAGAGGGGTATTTGGAAAATGGAACCAAACAATAGGAGATATTGTAAATTTTTATATTATAGGGTTTTTGTAACGATGAATCAAATTGTAAGAAATTTTTCATAATTGACTCTTGTCATTATAATTATTTTTAGTATAATCAATAGAAATTGAATAGATGAAGCAAATCAAATTTCAATTAAAAGCAAAAAGCGAAGAAAAAAGGTAAATATAACCTTAAACGTCCAACATTTCATAATACGCGCGCGCGCGCACACACATATTTACGAGACAAAAATTTGAATTTTTAACGGTTAAACTCCTTATATTTTAAAAATAAACTTCATGTTCATCATACCAGAGCCCCGCACACCCAATATCCGACAATAAATCATCTGGGAATTAGTACAACATCCGTTGCCGGTCCCCTTAATATGGCGTAATTTCAGTGAAGTCTTAATTTAGGTTTATCTACCAAAGACCAACACTAATTAATATGTTTCCATTTATTACATGCCCACAACTTCACTCCACCTTTTGCTCCCGTCTCTGTCTCTTTCTCTCTCACACACAACACGCACTTGCTCCCCCCCCCCTCTCTCTCTCTCTCTCTCTCTCTCTCTCTCACGCACACACATATCCGGTCTCTACACTCTGGTCTTTATCTGTCAAAAAAGAAAAAAAGAAAAAAAAAGCTTGACTTGAACCATTTTCTCTCTCTCTCTCTCTCTGTCTCTCGTTAAACATAGTTCTTCTGCAGAACTAACCTTTTCCTGTTACAGAAATGGCGGAGCAAATTACCCTGCCATCCCACAAGAATTTCTAACCACTGCTTGGTCAATCTTTTTTGCTCGTACACGTGATAATCATTTTTATATACTGAATTAGTTACGCGCTTAGCTTTATGTATACATGGATTTGGTGGAGGAGGTAGGGGAGAGTCCGTCGCCGCGGCGGAGCTACGGCGGCGGAGGCTGTCACGAAGTTATCAGGGATGACGTGTATAATCGGCTGATAGAGACTGGAAATGAGGAGGCCATCAACAGTCGTGATTTCCGCGACCGGTTGGAGGCTCACTTCAATCGTTTGCCTCAGAGGTTTTCGGTCTTTTGTGTGTGTGTGTGTGTGTGTGTGAGAGAGAGAGAGAGAGAGAGAGAGAGAGAGAGAGCAAATGTGTATGCACATATAATTGTTACTGCAGATTTCGATGTTTTAAGTTGGGATACAGCGGTGAATTTGAATCTATATATTTGACACTTCTGTCTAAACATTGGTCTTTTTATGTCTGCTTTTTTGGATTTTGCAAACAAGATGGGATTTTTGGAGGATACAATGGTCAAAAACTGAGAAAAAAATTAATTTTTTAGTTTTATTAAAAAATTTCAAAACATTGTTCTAGACAATAATGTTGTGTCAGGACTTTATTAATTTTGTTATCATTTATGCGTTTCAGATATGTGCTGGATATTAATATGGATAAAGTGGAAGATGTGTTGTTGCATCAGAAGCTTCTTGCTAAGGCGAAGGACCCTCATAATCATCCCGTTTTCCATATCCGTTTTCTAGAGGTACCAATGTGTTCTTTCTCAAATTTATTACAACTCTGAGAGCATTACTTTAAATTCTCATAGCATGTAAATGAGTCAAGCCAAAAAGAATATTGTTGATTTGAATTTCCTATCGAGTTTGAAATCTTTTTTGAGTTTGGTTTGATTAGTGACTGAGCTGAGCTCAAATGAGCTTTAATGGAGCCAAACTCAAGCCAAGTGTGAGCCAAGCTTCAAATTTGATCGAATGGAAAAATGTGTTCTTGGTTTGTTATGCTTAATGAACCAAGCTCAAACGAGCTTTTTATAATTGATCTGAAGTCTGAGTATCAAGTAGTTTGATTCATTTTTGAGCCCTTATTACGTGGGTTCCAATTCGAAGCTGATAAAGTGGGAGGGAGACAAGAATCTTGGAACGGCATGCTTTTCTGGTCAAATATTTGATCAACTGAAAGAGGGACAAAAACTAATGCCGCTTTCATGTTTTGTATCTCTGCACAGAATGTTTGCAGTAGAGCCGATGATGTCGATGGCGAACAAGTTTCAAGTGTTTTTGCAAACTTGGACCGATGTTGTAGTGGCGATAACGAAGAGGGGCAATCGTTAAACCACAGGTGCTTTTGATATCAAATGGCTAGTTAAAGCACTGGTTTTAGATTATTTATCCATCTCCTTAGAGAAGAACCTTGATGCTTACCTAGGTTGATGTTCCTAAAAATCATGTGTGCGTGTGCGCGTTTAAGCCTTTTCTGTCTTCGACTATGAATTAAAAACAGGAATTCTGTTGGCAAATTCAAGACTTTTTCGAAGTTGGAAGACCTGAATCTGGAGGCTAGGAAGATTAGTAATGACCCCCGAAGAAGAATTTTCAAGAAGGTAAATTTGATCTATAGATAGGAAAGAGTATGATAAGAATGTCGAAAAAGCTCATATTTTTATAGGAGTATGAAAATACATGAGATTAGTTGTAATAAATTACTTGTCTCTATGATAAAAATCCAATATTTTATTTGCTACTTTATTTGAATTGTAAATTTTTACTACTTAGATGTAAATTGCAGACAGGGAATCCCACATGCACTGATTCATGAAGTGATATTTTCAACCATCGACAAGCCAAAGCTTCTTAGTCAGGTAAAAATGCAAGAATCGTGTTCCTTGTTTATGTCATTAAATTCTTTTTAACTCAGCTCGTTTCTCGTTTGCAGCTCTCTGCTTTGCTTTCCGACATAGGACTTAACATCCGCGAAGCTCATGTACTTTCTACGACGGATGGATACTCTTTAGACATATTCGTTGTTGATGGATGGCATGTGGAGGTATCCCTGGTTTAGCTTGACCTTGTCCAAAGTTTATTAAAACCTATATTAAAATTTGTTGACTTTGTGATATTATTGCTAGGATACAGAGGGTTTATATGATACGATGAGAAAAGCAATTGCTCGGAATGAGGTAACTTCGTATGATTTATGCTTATGATGTCATGTTGTTTCTTTTTCCAACTCTTTCACCCTCAAACCCGTCGTAGTTTCAAAATTTCAAATATGCCCTTTTGATCATAGAAATTTACTAAAAGTTGAATTATAACATCATTTAACAATGCACAATAGTTAGTGTAAGGGGTAACTGTAAGGTGAAGAAAAGTTACGAGGGAGGCATCTGTAATCTTGAAGCCGATATAGGGGATATTTGTGTGATTCAATATAGTTGCAGAGGAGGGCACTGTAATTATTGCTAAAACTAGTTTTAAGCTTTTTCGCCCGTGAAGATGAATGTTACCTTACAAGTTCATTGCTTTGGTTGTTTTTAGGGACTGTGGTCCGGTTCTTCATACTCACAGTCGATTGTGGAGAAAAATATTGCGGAGCAAACAAAATATGAAGATTGGGAAATAGATTGGAGATTACTGAAGATAGGGGATAAAATCGCTGCTGGATCTTGCGGAGATCTGTTAGTTCACACTTATACACTAGATTTGATAAATTTTTTAGTGTCCCCTATGTTGCCATTTCTTACATTTCAAGTTTTTTTTTTAATGGCAAGGTATCGCGGATTATATCTTGGTCGGGACGTTGCTATTAAGGTCCTTAAATCTGAACATTTGAATAACCCTCTCGAGGTTGAGTTTGCTCAGGAAGTTTCTATTTTAAGGTAATTGCGGCACAGTTTTTTTTTTTTTTGGAATAGTAACACAATTTGGACTTAAACATCAAAATGATAATTTATTTACTTATTTTTCGAATGCAGACAGGTAAAACATGAAAATATTGTATGTTTTGTTGGCGCGTGCACGAAGTTGCCGCATTTATGGATAGTTACAGGTATATTAAAACAATGTCCGACGCTTGATCAAGTTAATCTTTTTTCTTTGGCTTTTTTGCCTTTCTTTGTGAGTGTTGCAGAAGACAGAAGCTAAATCTTGTCTATAGAAATTGTTCATTGTTATTTTAACTCTCAAATTTTAAAATTTTCGATATTTTTGTTCTTAGAATACACGCCCGGAGGAAGTCTATACGAATATTTGCACAAGAATCACCTCGTCTTGAAACTCCCGCAGTTGATCAAGTTTGCGATTGATGTCTGCACAGGAATGGAGTACCTTCATGACAACGACATTATTCACCGGGATCTCAAGACAGCAAATTTGCTCATGGATACTTGCAATGTAAGCTCATAGCGAAAATCAGATTTAGATATAGTGTGTGTCGATATCAGGACGAGCAAAAAAAAAAAAAAATCCTAATGTTGCTGTTGTTTTTAAGGTTGTTAAAGTGGCGGACTTTGGGGTCGCTCGTTTCCAGAATAAGGGCGGCATGATGACAGCTGAGACGGGAACATACCGATGGATGGCTCCTGAGGTGTACTATATACCTTTCTTTCACTTGTTAGGAAAACCATGATGTCTGATTTTTATTTCAGAAACGTTGCTGTAACATTTGTTGAAAAATTGGTTAATCTTAATTTATTTCATTATTCATGTTTGCGCTTCGTCTGTTTCACAGGTTATAAATCATCAACCATATGACCAGAAAGCAGATGTGTTCAGTTTTGCCATAGTTCTTTGGGAGCTCATCACGGCTAAGGTGGTTTTTTCTTAAACTTTCCTGTCTTGAGAAATGATAATTAGAGCTTAGTATCAAATATAAATATATGAATGGTACTTAATTTTTGTTATTTCATTTTGTTTGTTTTCTGCTGATAGGTTCCTTACAGTACCTTAACACCTCTGCAAGCTGCCCTGGGAGTCAGACAGGTTCGGTAAACAATTTCAAGATCAAAATATAATGATTTAATAAAGTGAAATATTGATAGTGGATCGAAATCCCTCAAAATATTTTGATAATGTTATAATTTCGATTCTATATATGTGTTTTTCTATGGCTAGGGGCTTCGACCTGAGATCCCCGAAAATGCACATCCGAAGCTGTTGGACTTGATGCAGAGATGCTGGGAAGCGCTTCCTGGTAACCGGCCGACCTTTAGCGAGATAAGAGTCGAGCTTCAGGAACTGCTACGACAAGTGCAGGCAACCATGCACGTAAAAACAAACGCTCTCTGAGCATATGTTTTGATGAGACAGTCGTTTTTAAAATATGTCTGCAAATTTGCGCAAGACACAAAATAAGTCGATCATGTGCACTGATTTAATCAGGGACGAAGTTCATTAGGGGTTGGTGGGGGCAGTCGCTCACCCCTCAAATATATATATATATATATATATATATATTAGTCAAGAGTGACAAATTTACCTTATGTACACTAATAAATTTCCCTTTCGAGCGCTCGAAATAATTAAATTCTGGTTGCGTCTTTGCAGGATATTGGAGATGAATCTAATGGATGAGAGAGTACATATTTGACACATATATTGTATGCATCAACCACCGTTGATTGTAACTAACGAGGCCTCTCAGCAGGAGTGCCGGGCGTCTCTCTCTAGTAGAACCGCCTAGGAGGTATATCAGGGACAGGATCCAACATCAGCTCTAGGTGTCTCCACTTCGGCTTTTATGTTTGGCTTCTCTTACGAATATAAATATTGTTCTCATTAGTTGCTCAACAATTTTGGAATGTGTTTCAAATGTTTGCTATGTAACCTCATTGTTAGCAATTTTGGAATGTAAAGTTAGCACCAGTATTTCTTAATTCTAATTCTTCATTTTGAGGAAGTAAAATGTAGGAGCTGTCCAATTATAGAAAGAATGGCCATGATGGCAAAAATACTAGCAAATCATAAAACAAAGTCATCATTTATAGGTGACACTAATATTTTTCATTTTTGCACTATAGTTCTTTCTTAAGAAATTTAATAATAAATTGTTACGTTGACAATTAGTTATAATATTGATAATAAGTTTGTTATAATTGAGTTGCCGCTATTATATTGTATTATTATCCGCAGAGATAGTGTTAAAACTATTATGTATTAGGATTAATTACATTTACACCCCTATAAGTTTACGAAATTCTCACCAATAGCCCTCTTAGATGAAAAATTACACATAAACTCCCTTTAAAATATTAAATTTATGAATGCACCCCCTTTCGGTAGGGTTCCGGTGAAAAAGTGATGATGTCAACCAAAATTTATGTGATCTGACTATTTTACCCTTGGTAATTTTGCAAACTTAAAAGGGGTTGCATGTAATTTTTAAAGTAGAGAGGGGGTGTATGTGTAATTTTTTATAAAGTAATTAACCGTTACATTTTCAAAACTGACTGTTGAAAATTTAAAAATGAACTCGTAGGGGATGTAGGTGTAATTAACCCTTATTATTATGATGATGATGTAAACATTTTTGTCATTTATTATGTAAAATGTTATGAATGTAACATCATACATTTTACCAGTTATGTTCTTAAATTTTAATCACTTTTTTGATCAGATAAAATTGAACACACGGATTACACACACGATTCATTTAATTGTTAATGGAATGAGAAGACATCATTCCAGAAAAAAAAAAAGTAAGATTGATGAAAAAATCAAATTGATGAATTATCACTGACGGCCTGTTGAACGCAAGAATTGCCTCCAAACCTACTAAATACACTTTTAAATTGAGCTATAAATAATTTACTCAAACGGGGAAGCTTATAAAATTTAATTTTTTTTCTAAATTTCTCAATGTGGGACGAGATATTACAATCACAAAACTGGCAAGATAGAAACTTTACTCACACAAAATCCCCCAAAATGGTTAAATAACAAGTAAACCTAATCCTGAAGTAGCTCTATAATATGAACATATTGACCTGCAGGCTTATACAAAGACAAAGACGTCTGAATTTTCAAATTTTAAATTACTGTTTTTGACAATATAATATTGCGTCTATATAATTTCAAATCTCTCATCTGCTTATTATATGTTGACTTAATTAATACTTCCTATACAAATATTTTTCAGTCCTTTCGAATTTGGTAGCATGTTTGAAAAAAAGGGCTTTACCGACAAATAATTCCAAATAAATATAATTAGTATGATAATGATCTTTTTTTTTAACTTGTAATACTAAAAAACTCACTATTCCGATCAAAATTGAATTATTTAAGCTGAAGATGTTTTAGAGTATGTGAAATGCTAAAGAATTATGTTCAAGAATGTCATGATTTAATCATATTTGTTTGTCCAAAAAAAAAAATTACTTTCTTTTTGATCATTTTACTTTAATTTTCTTTTGATACACTAGCAGTGCCGCACACTCTATGTGTATGCAAAATAAAAATTCTTTTATATGAATACTTTTTTAAAAACGATTTGACATAATTTATTAAATAATAATTAGCTAAAAATGAAATAATTATATAAATAAAAATTTACGCAATAAAGAAATAAACACAAAAAATTAAAAACATCGGATATTTACAATTAGAGAA